>JBBPBX010000231.1:133484-144647 GCA_038048925.1 Garcialebias charrua
TAGTGCACAAACAACTCTGGTTTTATTTTAAAAGTTGAGGACACAACTATAATTCATAACTCCGCTGTTCTGTGTTTAGAAGATGAGCGGACTCGCGCGGCTGCACCCGGTCCGACCCGACACATCGCATGCGGGGGCTGTGTTGGTGATTAAAATAAAGAGTAATCACGTTGATAACTAAGTATGCAATGGACCTGTCGCATTTTCTTAGCAAAAAAGGAGCTTGTGAACTTGTAGGGCACAGGCTTAGCAATAAAAAAAAGAAAGAAAAGAAACAGGAAAGGCGGCGGCGGTGTCCGGAGGCTGAGGAGGGAGACGGTCAGTAGCAGGTGCCCTGACCATTAAAACATCCAGGGAAGATGCAGGAACGAGGCATAATTGATTAGCTAGCTAACAATGAACAAAATATCTATGCTATTGCTATCTGATGCTATCTGCGATTCGCGAGTGAACGGCTCCACCCATGCGAAGAACAATTTATATGACTGGAGCAGCAGGGGGTAGGGCTATACTAATGAGGACCGCGTGACGAAACGCGGTCACGTTTAAAACACGCCTAAAAAATCCTGAAATAGAAATATGTTTATACACAGTTTGCTCTATAACTCCAAAATTAATTGAGCTACAATTTTGAGACTTTTTACTCATTTACAAGATTACAATTATCACATTTATAATGTTTATTTAAGAAAATATTGAAATTCACTTTACACGGTCTTTAAAGAAAACAACAAAGGATTATACAGTATTAGTTTTATTTGATAAATAGCCTAATACAGTATTTATTATCCTGAGAGCAGCTTTGACTTCATCGTTATCTCATTTTGAGAAATATGAAGTTAAACCTGTTAAGGTCAAGCCTAAAAAAAACATTGTGTAATGTCCTGATGCATGCTCAATAATCCAGGTAGAAAAATCTAAAAATAATAATAATAATAAACTTTATTTGTATAACGCCTTCCTACAATGCCTTGCATTGACCAAGGTGCTTAACAGGACAGAAAAAGCTAAGTTTGGTCCTCTGGACATTCAAAAAACAAAACAAAGCAAAAAAAAAATTTGTAGAAACGTTTCGTCTTTCGTCCGAAAGACTTTCTCAGTCTGAGCTGCTGTATTCAGCTCAGTCTTATAAATAGCACCCTCTCACAGTGGATCAACCAGTTGGCTGATGACAGCTGAAACCAGCTGCTCACATGATCAAGGAGGACCATCAGCCTAACGATGGATCGTTAGCACCCTGATGGTTGTTTGCTATTCACATGTGTAATGTCCAAATCTGGGATGTGTTGGGGCTTGGAGTATGTGATGCTGACTACTGTACTCAGCTGCTACCACATGGTGTATGTGATACGAGGGTATACGGAGTATATCCACTTAGAAGTGTCCAAAGATACATAACATATTATTGGGCATGTGTCACTGTCAACACATTTGGAACATTTTATAGACACAATGGCCCTCATGCACGAACCGTTCGTACGCACAGATTTGTTCTTAAACTGTGCGTACGAGTGATTTAGGATCATTTGTGGCATTCAACAATGTTTTCGTATCCTACGATTTTTTTCAGATACGAACAAAATTTACGAGTGGTCCGGACCTGTCGTATATTTTAGGAGCGTCAGTCTGCTGTCATCCAGACGGAATTTCTCCACTAATAACTTCATATTTCGTTATTTAGAAAATATTTAGAGTTTAAAAAAGTCACGCACCACAATTGTTTTTGACAATAGGTTCTGTTTGAAGTCGAATTATAATTTTAAATGTAATAATGACTAACGGATTAAAGTATTTAAATTAAAATCAATTTGTTATCAATGCCGTTTTCTAACACTACAATATCAATATGAAGATCTCAAACTGAAACCAACTTAAATTATGAATTAATTTAAGTTTAATTTGTCTCGGTAACGCAGACTTCGGTAACGCAGACTTTACATTGACCTCCTCCTGTCACAGTCATAGCTGTCAGATAGCTCAATCAGTAAAGCGTTGCGTCGCAGTGCCGAACCTTATGGGTTCGAGTCCCACATGGGACAACGTTTTTTTTCTCCTTTTAATTCATTCCAGATTTAAAAAACACAAGAAAACTATTTACAATACAACAAGAAATGAAGCATAAAGTCTTTTTAATCTGGAATGAATAAATAATCTAAAGAAAGAAGGAAAAAAAAAATAGTCATACCTCGTGGGACTCGAACCCACGAGGTCTCGATAAGCAGTGCAATGCTTTACCCAGTTGGCCACCAGGTCGCGTGTATATTTTAAGGTCCACATTTCTTATAAACAAACATTCTTTGGCTTTAGTTGGTCATTTACTCCCATGAGTGACGCTGCTAATAAGGACAGATTTTCTTTTCTTGACCTCAGAGAGCAGAACTTCAATCTCCGCACCGGTAGAGTTCTTCTTTTTTACTTTTCGCTGTCATTTTATGAACGAACACGTTTTGCCTCTGAGGCAGGAAACGTAGCCTTATATGGTGTTTTGAGGGGTGGGGATTATGTAAATAACCTCTCCGCGTGCACGCGCAGGTGGATAGAACAGGTGGGATTCATCATATTTGCGCAGCCATTTACACACTTTCCCTGTGGATAGAAGAGTTTGTTGAATCTGACGTGGGAAGAGTAGGAGAAATTTAGGATAAAAATACGAACATGTTCGTGCATGAGGGCCATTGAGTTGGTTCAACTTGTTTTTTGTATAATTAATACTTCACTTACTTAATAATTGAACATGCTTTCCTTTGATAATGTTTTATAAAATCTATAACATGTTTTTAATACAAAATCAACTGATGTACAAAGTTTGTACATTTATTCAAATATAAGCATCAGAGAAATTTTTAAATGCTCAATATGCTTAAAAATCAAAATAAATAGACAAATGCATTGTACTAACCAGTGTACTTAGGTTTCTAAGCACAGTATACCCAGTACAAAAATGTAGAGTACACCGCTGCTACCACACACAGTTTGAGCTCAGTATTTGTAAAACTGTCAGATGTTTTTGTGTCTGCTAAGGTTAGCTGAATAAAAATCAACCTTTTAAAAACAATGTGACAACAGAATATTTCTGCGACCAGTGGTTGAACAGGCCTCGGCTGCCGCAGCGTGTCAGGTGTGTTTCTAACAAACACCTGCTTCTGTTGTCCATGCAGACATTAGAAACCTGGATCAGATCCTGGGGCTTGTGACATGAAGGTGGAGCTCCTCCTTCCTCTCTCCATCAGGCTGGAGATTTTGACAAAGCATTCCTCAGGTTGCCATGGTGAAGGCTCAGTGACATCACTGCGCTAAGATCTCAGCCCAGATCTCCATTCTTGCCCTCCGCCCATACTCCTCTCATCTTCTCGATTAATAGCTCACCCTCCCCTTCGCTCCTCGGAACCCTTCTCATCCCTTGCCCTTTCCCCTAAAAACTTCACTTTGCTCTCCCCACAGCTGAAGCAGTGGGAGGGCGGCGTTCTCGGTCACTTCAAAAAGGTGAAGGATGATTTGTGCTTTCATCTGTTGGAGAAAGAGAAGGCTGAGAAGATGAGTGGAGAGAAAAGGAGAAGTGGGTCAGGAGAATTGGCCAAAAGGAGGAAAATGAAAAGTGTTTGGAGGAGATGCTGAGTGAAAAGGAGAGCTTCTATAGCAGGCCAACAATACACCCTGCGTATTGATGTGTGTGTGTGTGTGTGAGTGAGAGAGAGAGAGATTGAGAGACAATTTGTGTGCAGGGGAGAGTGACAGCAACTAATTGTGTGTGCTTGTGTGTTTGAGTGTGAGAGGTCGCCGGTCTACATCAAAGGATCAAAGGAAGAGCGATGGCTGCAGAGAGAGGACCGTCGGTTCAAAGAGGAACAAATGTTCTGCCTACAATCTTGTAAAAAACAACAACCAGATGCACGGACACAGGCGGGACGTCACGGAAACAAAGACGTCTTTGCTTTCACTTGATCTGTTTTGATGAGCATAATAATCCACGTCTTCCTACTAGAAAACACTTTCTGACAGGAAAGTTTATAACGCTAACAGTTCAGTTATTAACAAGTGGTACACCTGTAAGGGGTTAATGAGGAGGTCAATATTAATACTGACCTCTTTACCTTAATTAATTTACTTATTCAGATTGAATAGTAAATTCACGGATTCTGTTCTTTTTCAGTTTACCCAATGTTTCTGTGATCTTTATGATGGATAAATAAACAGAGCTATAGAGTGACAATGGACACGTTAACTTAGCTTGATATGTCAAAGAGACACTATCATTTATTTAAAATGAATCAACTAAATTAACACCATTACACTTGATTGACATGATTTCACTTTCTTTCAAATTAATACGTCAGCACACTTAAATTTAACACAACAGACTTCAATATTGGATGTTAACATATTTAGTCTGTGGGCTCTTCAGCTTAAAATAGTTTCCAGCTTAGAATTGAGGGAAAAAGATAGGAGGAAAGATTTAAGAAGAATTGGGAGGTTAAGAGAGGAAGTTTATCTTGCATTTATGAAACCAGATGACACTCTTCCGTACGCGTCCAGCTAAGATATCATCACACCTCCAGCAAGCAAACAGCTGCTCCTTTACCTTAAGACGTCCGCCTTGGTTCTGGTAAAGAGCTGTGGTCAACTTTAGACTGACGAGTCGTCGGTCCCGCAAGTCCAAGCTGGACTCCACGCGTGTTTACCTTGTCGGTGTCGGTGATACTCGCTTTCGTCGGCAGAAGTCGTGACAGTCGTGGCTTCTTGGCTCAAGATAATTTATTCCAGGAAGGAATAACAAAGTTTTTGAGCTTACGCTCGGAGTGGACCCATAACAACATGTTATCAGTCCCAGCTGGATGACGAGTCCTTAGCGCGTGACTGTTGGTCATTCAGCTCTTTGGAAAGTTCACATCATCTTTCGAAGCTCCCAGAAACTCTGAAGCGTTTCCGCACAGTTAGAACTTAAAAAGCAGGAACAAAGAGAGGAGTGAACTTGCCTTATCAGACCCAAGGTTACAGCCAGAGCAGAGAGAGATTTGTTTAGGGAAAGGCACAGCAAGCTGGAGCCCTTTCATGAAAAACACGGATTACTGTCCTCTGAGTTTCTAAACAAAACCGTCCGGTCTCTGTGACCCGAGACTGCACCTTTGACACAGCAGTGAACACAGTTTAAACTCTTACAGAATAACACAGCTTAAAAGCACACATCATGAAAATGACAAAAGTTATTCTTTTGATCACATCAGCCTAAAATCAAAGATAGAAATAGTCTCTTTTGGTGACTATATTTATCAGATTACAGCTAAATGAATGATTTTGTAGTAAATGTCTTGCTTTACTGAGAGGTCAGTAAAGGTCATCACTGGACAGTTCAAAAACCTTAGTTTGACCCTGGGTAGGTCCATTACATCTCCCCCCTTTTGGAAGCCATCGCCAGTCCTTGGGGATGGGGTCCAACACGAAAGGAAACCTTGAACTGTCTTTGATCTTGAAGTAATCCAGCAAGTGGAAAAGAAAAATCAAAAATTATAATCCCATAAAGTTTTTGGAAATTCCATACTGTTCGGAGGTAATCCCATTGCGAAAAGCTTTTAATCCCTTGGAAAACTGAGTCTGTTAACTCTTGGAAAACAAAGTCTTATAATCCACAGCGGTAATTCCACAACGATTAGTTTTGTTGATTGATCAGCAACAATTGTTTTCATAATCAGCATGTAGAGGGGATCCCTCGATTGACGCAGAGGAGGCGACCCTTGGATGAAGGTTGAAGACCAAGCGTTGGAGCTGCAGGTCCCACATCGAAGGTTGTTGGCTGGTTGGTTTCCAGTCAGTGCCACTCTGGTTCTATGTGTCATGCAATTATGTGGTTTTTAAGGTGGGCTTATGATTGGGATTTTACATTAAGCCTTACCTATATGCACCTGGTATGTAAGCTATCATGGTTTAGATCAGCTACAATTACCAATTAAGGGGTGGATCAATTCTGCAAAATTAGATATAGGGATTTATACCTATAAAATTTAGGAGGGCTTCTGTAACGAAGGCCTCTAATTCCAAACTATTCCTCCATTCATTACCTAGTTTAGGTTAAACTAAAATAGAAAAATGAAATATAGTTTGATCTAAATGTCTGTTGTCTTTTAGACGAACGACGCAAGATTTGGTATTCCTAGTAAATTTTGAAGTCTATGGCGAGACTCATCAAAATGAATAGGTAATCTAGAATAGAAACGATTGAATCGGTTCAATTTAGAAATTGTGAGACCAGTGTAGTTTATGGTACCTTGAGTAGCTTTAAACTACATTGACTCTTCGACGATTGAGATTTAACAAAACGAACTGCATGTTGGCATAGTTAAATCCATATCATTCATTAACCAATGTTAATACAAAACCTTTTTGGCTGGGAGTGTTCAGAACCAAACAATATCTCAACTTATGACAACAGTAATGACTAAACAACAAGGAAACAACGTTTCACTGCTTCGACACACTCTTGTCGTCAGATTCCAAAGTGCAACACACAAGAAAACAGGTCTCAACTTTATGACCGAGGTCAAATTAAATCTCGTGGATTTAAACGGTTGTTAAGGTTAGTTTTTTGTTGTGGGTTTTAGGCTTAGCGTTTCTAAGTTCAAATTGGACAATGCGACTTATAGGGTGGGAAATATGGTAGTTTAAACCTGATTAGTTTATTTACTAACTTGTGTTTGGACGACCTTATTATCCCATGAAGTCGGTGTGTTTGTGAGATCTTTGTCTTTTGTGGAGTCATTGAACGCCTTGTAAGGTTTGATCTGATTTCGATGTACCCATTTAGCAATTGGCTCTTTGCGGCCTTTGCTGATTTTGATTTCGTAGACGACTGAGGACACTTTGTCTGTTATCAGATGAGGTCCAGTCCACCTGGGCATTAGTTTGCGGGCGAGAGTTCCGGTCTCGGACCCTCCTTTCCCGGTTGCTGGAGCGAACGTATAGTACCAGACTCTGTCTCCCACTTGGAGTTCATTATGAGAGGCCTTCTGGTCGTAGTACGCCTTGCGTCCTTCAGCGGATTTTTCCAGGTTTTTCTGGGCGAAAGCAAAAGTGTTTCTGAGGTGTACATTCAAATCTTTCATGTATTGTTGTGTAGTGTAGGCTGTCGCCATGGCGGCGTCGCCTGGTTGGTACAACAGGTGTAGAGGGAGAGTCATTTGTCGACCGGTCATCATCTCGAAGGGAGAGATGCCAGTTGATGTGTGTGGAGTGGCTCTTATGGCCATGAGGACCAGAGGGAGTTTCACATCCCAGTCCTTGTGGTTTGCAGCCACGTATTTCTTCAAAATACTCACCACAGTTCTGTTTGCTCTCTCTACTTGGCCTGAAGCCTGTGGGTGGTAGCCGACATGAAAGTTGGCCTTGACGCCTAGCGTCTTCCACAGTTCTTTCATCACTTCACCTGTGAAGTGTGTACCTTGGTCTGAGTTCACCCGAAGGGGAAGTCCAAACCTTGAGAATATATGATTCATTAACAACATAGCAGTTGTTTGTGCTGTGTCGTTAGGAGCTGGTAGGCATTCTACCCATTTGGTGAATGCACAGGTTACCGTGAGAAAATATTTATTTCCTCTAGAGCTCTTAGTGAGTGGTCCAACCCAGTCGATCTGGAGGTCAGACCATGGGAATGCAATGCCTCTGCTTTGCAGTGGTGCTCTGTGAAGTGGTCTGGTTGGCTGAAACTGGCCACAGACCACGCACCCTTCAATGTAGTCCTTGACATCCTTTTTCATTCCAGGCCAATAGGCAATTTGTTTTAATGCCGTCAGCGTGGCTTTATCTCCTTTGTGTCCTGCGGACGGGAGATCATGGGCATGAACTAACATCACCCCCCTTTGGTCATGGGGAACCACGAACACAGGTGAGGACGTTGGTCCATGAGCGAAAGTTAGGATGCCTTTGATTAGTTTTAGCTGTTTGCGCAGCTGGTAAAGGACTTTAAGGTCTGGATCGGAATCCAGTTCGTCTTTAGACGGAGTGTTTTTGTCTGGATCAGTCAGGTACAGTATCATGGAGTTGATAGCAGGATCCGACTTTTGTAGTTGGATGATGTCTGGGTCAGTCAGTGCGGGTCGTACAGAGACTGCGTTGTCAGCAGGTCTGGTTGCGGCCTGTGCACGTGTGACTGCCATAACCCTGACTGAAGGTTGTATTGGCAGAGTCTCGATTAACCAGGAGGGGTCGAAGGACCATAGAGGACCTTCGTCGGCTCCTTCTTTGGCTAAGGAGTCTGCAATGTCATTGTAGTGCTTGTCATCGCCTGGGACTCTAGAATGTCCTGGAACTTTCTTCCAGTAGATCTGTAAGTCGTGTGATGTCACCAAGTGATCACACGCTATGAAAAGCTCTTTGTGTTTGACCACTTTTCTGTCGCTTGTTAGGAAACCGTTCTGTTTCCACACAGCGAGGTGACAAGCGAAACTCAAACGAGCATAGTTAGAGTCAGTGCAGATGACTAGCGTCTTGATGGAGCGTTCTACTACCATCTGGAGAGCTATTAGGATTCCTGCAATCTCAGCATACTGAGAAGTCTGAGAGCCTAATTTGTAGCTGAAAGTTATCTGTTCTTGGTCTTGGAGGAGGACTCCTCCAACACCTGCCCTACAGATTTTGTCGCGGAGGAATGAAGATCCATCCACGTACAATGTTGTCATATCTTTGCAGATATTGTCATCAAAGAAGTGGTGATTCGGGTCTTCGGTTACTGGGGGTTTTACCTCAACCGGCGGCTGGGTGGCTGGTACATCTTGTGTACACTTCTGGCAGATTGCCAAGTCCGTCCCCAGATGAGACTTCTTGTTTTGACCATAACGTATGTCTAGGTTAAAACTTTGAAGCGCCATGAGCCACGTTGCAACACGTGAGTTTGTCACCACACCATCTCTGATGCGTTCACTGTTAAGAAAGGTCACTGGCTGGTGTTGTGTTTCCACAATGATTTTCTGTCCACCAATGTAGCTGGAGAAATGTTTAACTGCCCACACTGTGGTCAGTAGAGCTTTCTCACAGTCTGAGAATCTCAACTCGGGGCCTGCCATCGTTTTGCTGGCGTAGGCTACTACACGTTTGTCTCTGTCGTGTATCTGGTACAGACCTGCACTTATGCAATGAGCTGAGAAGCCCACTTCCAAGTAAAACTCTTTGTTGTAGTCTGGGTAGACTAAACAAGGGGCTGACTTGATCCTGTTTATAAGAGCGTCCATTGCCTGTTGCTGTTTGTCAGTCCAAACAAATGGTACGTCTTTTTTAAGGAGTTCAGTCAGTGGTTTCGCAAGGTCCGCATAGTTTTCGATGAATTGGTTCGAGTAGTTACACACGCCCAGAAAACTTTGTAGTTCTTTGAGATTGGTGGGGACTTTGAGATTGTCGAGGCCTTGGGTGCGAGTCAGCTGTGGTTGTACTCCGTCAGGACCTACAAGTAGGCCAACGTAGTCCACTTTGGTTCTGCACCATTGGCATTTTGACAGTGATATCTTAGCACCAGCAGTTGTCAGCTGATTCAGAACGTGGTCGATCTCAGCCAAATGTGAGTCCAATGTTGGCTGCCTCAAAAGGACATCGTCCACGTAGATCAGTGTCCCACGCTCGTGGGCGTCTGGACATGCTTTGTTCAAGAAGATGTTGAACTCTGCAGGTGAGTTAGCGTAGCCAAAGGGACACCTGTTAAAGGTGTACTGACGGCCACCAAAAGTGAAAGCTAGTTTGTACTGGTCCTCGGCGCGCACAGGGATGGTCCAAAAACCAGAGGCGACGTCGAGGGTCGAGAAGTACTTACCATTGGTGACCTTGGGCAGTTCCTGTTGGAGTTGCGTCATAGGCCATCTGGATAAGGGAACTTGTTTGTTTAGCTTTCGGTAGTCTATAGTGAGTCTCCACTTACCATTTGGTTTTAACACCGGCCATAAAGGCGCAGAGTAAGTGCTGTTACAGTATCGGATGATACCTTTTTCTAACAGGTCATTAATGATTTCTCTGATAGGTTGATGTGCTGCCAGAGGAATCTTGTACTGTCTGACAAATGCAGGGGGAGCATTAGGCGGGGTTGGGATGCTCACTGTGTGGAGCGTGGTCAACCCACAATCCATCGAGTCAGTCGAGAATGATCTCTCATATTTTAGAAGAACTTTGCGAAGTTTGTCCCTTTCATCATCAGTTTTCAAGGCGTCGGCTTGGGCGACCACCTGGTCAATCTGTGAAGCAACTGAGAGGGGTTCTTGTTCTTCGGGGAGCTCCAGTGAGTCCCCTTCAGTGTCGTAAAACCTGTCAACAGGTAGTGCACTGTAAGTTTGAGGGCATAGACTGTCTCCTTTCTTGAAACCGAACCTGCGGACAGTGTCCTGGTCGGACTCAGCGGGGGAGAAAAGAGCTATGGCCTGTGTTGGTTTCGTGAACAAGACTTGCCCCGTGTGACGACTCGGGATCAAGTTTTCCGGGAGTCCTCCCAGAAATGGAATGCTCAGTTCAAAATCGTGAAAATCAGTAGAGATCAACCATCCTAGCTGTGTGTTTTTTTGGATCGGCACCTCTTCTGTGCTTGTGTTGCACACAGCAACAGTCGTGGTTCTGCCGTCGAGGGTCACTTGGCATGTGGCCTCCATGGACAGTCCTAAGTTGAAAAACATAGGAGATGGTTGAAAGTATGCCTGTTTTGTGCTAACAGCTTGTCCTTTCATGATGTGAATCATCACCGGCTTGTTCATAACCTGAGGTGGTACCACAGTGTTATGGCTGATAGCAACCTGGCAGACCTCTGGTATGGTCTGTCCAGCCCTAAGGTTCTCTGTGGTTAACACAGGAGAGTCCTTCGTGGCTGTATCCAGTGACCACAGTACATTGTTGTTGATGTCCACTCGGACACCTAATCTTACCAAAATGTCGGAGCCTATGTAGGTTGCATGTGGTAAGTTCGGGACCACGAGGAACGGGTGATCCAGTTCTCGTTGGTTCCAGGTTAGTTTGAGGTCAATGATCCCTTTAGCGGTCATTACCTGTTTATCGTTGGGGTCTAACGAAAAGCGGAAAGCCTTTTTGTTCAGACCTAGACCCAACTGTTTCTTAACCAAGGTTCCAAAGAAAGCTTGGCTGATCGCTGATTTCTCCGTCCAAGGGGACAGAACAGCATCATCGGTGTGGGATCCTTGGATCTCAACA
>JBBPBX010000232.1:0-33038 GCA_038048925.1 Garcialebias charrua
GATGACAGGTGAGGCACGGCCTCACTTTCAGAATTGAAAAAGACTTCTGGACAGAAGTCGAAACGTTTTCTGCAACAAATAAAGTCCAGTTGATCCTGTATTGAACGCCTTTTTTGATTTCACGGCCTCACTTGCCTCCCCTGACCGCACGTCACTGGTACCACGTGTGTGGATTGACTATTTCACAGAGACCAACCTCCCACTCCCACTTGTACCATGTTTAAACTAGCGTAAGAAGGCAGGGTAATTGGGGCGGCCGTGGCGTAGTGGTAATGGCAGTCGTCCCCCCGATCGGAAGGTTGGCGGTTCGAATCCCGGTTCCCCACACCATGTGTCGTTGTGTCCTTGGGCAAGACACTTAACCCCGAGTTGCTCCCGGTAGGACTGGAAAGCACCTTGCATGGTAGTCTGCCGCTACCGGTGTATGAATGTGTGTAGCACTTTGAGATTTTCACTAATGAAAAGTGCGTTATAAATTGAATTCATTATTATTATTATTATTATTATTATTATTATTATTATTATTATTATTATTATTATTATTATTATTATTATTATTATTATTATTATTATTATTATTAATGTAAAAACCCTCCTCCATCCTGTCGATGTAATAATGTTTTAATGCATCAAACATCATGAAGGTCGCTGGCTTTGACCCAACTGTTAGAAGTTTTCAGTGGTGGTTTATGACATGAGGTCATCTCCACAAATGATGCAGTGCTTTAGTTTATGTGACACATTTTGTGAATGAACTGTTGCAAAAGTTGTTTTTAAACTCTGACCTTGAACGCAAATGTAAAAGGTGCAGAAAAGCCAGCCGACTGACTCTGGTGTTCACGAGCAGAGCGACAGATGAACAGTGGTCATGATGTGACGTGCACGAAGGGAACATGTTCGCAGCTCGAATGACTGCAAACTCTTCCTGTATTATTTTTATGTTCGTGCTCAGAGTTTTACGTGGTACTAATACACAGTCATATCAGGAGATGAAGTGTCATTGTGCAGAAGCTGAATGCTGTAAATTAAAAGAAGCACCGGGTTCAAACAGATGTGAGGAAGTTCTGCCCACATGAACTGCTGAGCTCTTTTTTTGCTCAAAGGGAAGTGAAACACACAGAGACACTGGTCCAACAGCGCAGTTGCTTTCAGCTGCTGCTGGTTTCACAGCAGAACCGTAGGCTGCAGGAGAGCCGGTCCAGGTCCGGTCAGAAATGGGATTTGGGGAGGATTTTCGGTGTCCACAGGCGCATGCGGCCGTCCTGAGGCTGCTGGACTCGGAGCTTCATCTGATGGAGGTCATGAAGAAGTGGATGGGTCAGAGGGCCAAGAGCGAGCGGGAGTTTTCAGTGCAGCTGCACCAAATGACTGCCATGGCGGAGAAGATGGAGCGACCTCAGGCCAACGCAGGACTGGATTACATCAGTCAGCTCAACAAGGTGAGCTCCTCTGACCTGCAACACGTGGAGTCAAATGAGATCAGAAAATCAGATTCTTCAAACAAGAAGCCATTTTGTCTTAATGTGTCAGAGAGGTCTAAAGTAATGAGTTACGATACAAAAACACAACCTGTTGTTTCATATTTGTTACAGCTGTTTTCTTATTTTAAACTTCAGCATCAATAAAATTACATCTGTTTATGTATTGAGCGCTTTTTCTGATTTTATCATGTCCTGGACGACTGAGAATCTTCACCAGCATACATCTGTTTATGTTTTTAATCTTCAAGGCTTTCATATGTGCAGAATCTCTAACCAGCACATCCACATGAATTCTGCAAAAATGTCCAACATTTAAATTCAGTCACTGAACACAGTGTTATCAAAGTCAACTTTATTGTCAAAACTGCAATATGTACAGGACATACACAGGATTGAAATTTCATTTATCTCAGACCCTTGGTGCAACAATAACCATTTAAACATTAAAACATTTAATAAACATAAGCATAAAAAATAAAATAATAAAAGTGTAATAATAAAAGTGTAATACCTGTACTGTCCTGAGTTTAGCATAGTAGTATAAAAGTATAAAAAGTATATCTATAAAATAAAATGAAGGTTCTGACATTGACATTTGTAATAAAGTGACAAAGCAGCATATGAAGTTTATGTACACAGTATATGTATGAGGTATTTGATATTGGTATAGAGGTAAAGTGGCATATGCAATAAGGCTAGTAAAAAGAATATATATTACTGTATATATATATGTATGAGGTATTTGATATTGGTATACTGTAGAGGTAAAGTGGCATATGCAATAAGGCTAGTAAAAAGAATATATATACTGTATATATATATATATATATATATATCAGCAGTAGTGTAAATGTAGATGTAAACAGTAGTATGACTATAGACAGTAATGTAATACAAACAGTAGTGCAAATAAATGTTTCATGTGTTCATTTAAGAAGAAAAGGCACCACGACTGGTTTGTTTTCACCCATGAAGCGATAGAAGAAAGAAACGTTGTACACGACAGGTGGCCCCTGACCTTTTGGTTCGTGTCTGTCAGTCCTGGGGGGTGCTGGTGTCGCAGACGGAGTCCCTGAGCCAGATCATGAAGAGGCGCTCTGAGGACCTGCAGGACGGTCCCATCAGCAAACTGACTCTGCTCATCAGAGACAAACAGCAGCTCCGCAAGACGTACGCCGAGCACTGGAACCTGCTGAGGCAGGAGCTCAACAAGGTGGGAGAACAAACACACACAGACACACACACACACACACACAGACAGAGACACACACACAGACAGAGACACACATTGACATAGTGGTTTCTCCACGTCACACAGTCGGGACCACACAGTCCCACTGATGTAGAAGCAGGTTTTATTGATAAAAGTCAGTTGTTCCATTTTTTCATCTGCCGTGCAACACACACAGTACAACACACAGTAACACACACAGTAACACACATTAACACACACAGTACAACACCCACAGTAACACACCCAGTAACACACACAGTAACACACATTAACACACACAGTACAACACACATAGTAACATACATTACTAACATACAGTAAAACATACATTAACACACACACACACACAGTGTAACACACAGTAACACACACAGTATAACAGTAAAACATACATTATCACACACAGTGTAACACACACAGTGTAACGCATACACACAGCAACACACACACTGTAACACACAGTAAAACATACATTATGACACACAGTGTAACACATACATTAACATACACTGTGTAACACACACAGTGTAAAACACAGTAAAACATTATCACACACAGTGTAACACACACAGTGTAACACACAGTAAAACATACATTATCACACACAGTGTAACACACATAGTGTAACACACACAGTGTAACACACAGTAGCACACAGTGTAACACACAGTAGCACACAGTGTAACGCACACAGTAACACACACAGTGTAACGCACAGTTACACACATATTAACACACTGAGTAACACAGTAATACAGTAACACAAACAGTAACACACACAATAACACACATTAACACACACATTAGCACACAGTAACACACACAGTAACACACAGTAACACAGTAACACACACAGTAGCACACACAGTAACACAGTGAAACACATAGTAACACACACCACACACATAGTAACACACACATTAACGCACTGAGTAACACACAGTAATACAGTAACACAAACAGTAACATGCACAGTAACACACTAACACAGTAACACACAGTAACATACACAGTAACACACACTAAAACACATAGTAACACACACCACACACACATTAACACACTGAGTAACACAGTAATACAGTAACACTCACAGTAACACATAGAGTAGCACACAGTAACACACACAGTAACACACAGTAACACAAAAAGTAACACACAGTAACACACACAATAACACGCATGCATCAGGATATTTCTACAATTTTTTTTGTTTTGTTTGTTTTTTTGAATGTCCAGAGGACCAGACTTAATTTTTTTAGATTCATGCTCAATAATCCATAAATGATACTAAATCACAAAATGTGACTTCCACGGTCGGAAAACGTCATTTCGATTTGTTTTGTCCCGTTTCAGAGGAAGTGAGCTTAGATGCAGATGAGGTGGCAGCTTTATTGTAATCAGCACCAGTCAACTGAAGTTCAAACGATTAAAATAAATGAATAAATAAACATTTTCATGTCATTTCAAACTGGTAGCTGCCCCACGTTGCTTTTATTGTCCAACTGCATGGAGCAAACGCTGCCAACACGTCCACTGACCCGTGCTGGAGTGCATTGTGTTTTGAACACGTTGCTCTCAGGCTGCAAATGAAGCCCACCTGTCTGAGCAGAGCTCTGTGGTTCTGCAGGACTTAGATGTTCAGATGAGGTTGAAACAGCTGCAACAAAAAAAGAAACGCTGAGAGAGATGCTATCAAGGGCACTGAAACATTTACTGAGCTCCACAACAAAGGTCACGCCATTTCCTCATCTGGTTTAGCAGGTCTGCCGTCCACTTCCTGTGTGTGTCTCTGTGTTAACCTCACACTCAACCCACCAAGAAGCTCAAATAATTCACTCACACTTTTATTTACAGATGCATAACTAAACCAAAGTGCAGCTGTTGTCAAAGCAATTTGTTGTTTTATAAAACTGGAGCAATGTTGCTTAGAAGACTGGCCTATCAGGACACAGCTTGTGTTTTATGAAACTGTATTTGAAGGCGACCTGCTTGGAGCTGGAGCGGCTGAAGAGCAGCTACAGGCAGGCACATAAAGATGCAGCTCAGGCAAAGAGAAAGTACCAGGACTCAAGTAAAGGTGGGTTTTCCACACAGTGTTCACTTCCTGAATCACTTTCAGGCTGAGGCCCTGTGGTGTCTTCTTCTTCCTTGTTCCTTTAAAACCTGTTGGTTTGTGTTCAGACAAGGATCGAGACAAGAACAAGGAGCGTTACATCAAGGCTGTGGGGAAGCTCCACGAGCTCCACAACGAGTACGTCCTCTCTGTGCGAGCGGCTCAGGTGTACCATCAGCATCACTGCGGTCACATGCAGCCGGCTCTGCTCGGCGCGCTGCAGACGCTGCAGGAGGAGATGGTGCTCATCCTGTAAGGTCACAACTCATTTTCAGCAAAAACTCCAGAAGAATGTTGAGGAAGCTCGATTTCTGTACAACATTCTGATCCGTTTTCTGAACGCTGTTTCGTCTTTATCTTCACATTTTCTGCCTTATTTAAATCCAAAATATTTAAATATCACACATGATCTGATGTATGTTTTGCATCCATTTAAAGCTGCAGTATGTAGCTTTTTTTATGAACATATTTCTTCACTCTGTCACTACCTCCTGACAGACTGATGTTAGCCAGGTAATCTCTGAAAAAAAAAAATATATATATATTGTCCCCTTGCTTCTCCAGGTGGTAAATAAGCATTTCTAAAAAGAAAAGGTGACCCACCATTTTCCAGCCAATAAAAACAGAGTTTGTAACCAGCCAATAAAAACAGAGCTTGAATTTGAATCAGCCAATAAAAACAGAGCTTGAATTTGAAATTTAACAGACCACAAGGGGGCAGAGCGGGATCAGAATGCTTTGCCTGTTGAAAATATTTCTAAGTGCTGGAGTTCTACAGAAACTGCATACTGTACCTTTAATAATGATTGTGGTTGTCATTGTTTATAATTTATTTCCTGTATAAACATTTAAATTTCGGCCATGTAGTGCAGAACTTGACTTTTACCGTATTTTCTGGTGTATAAGTCGCAGTTCCCTTATCAGTCAGTCACTCGGTGCAACATAGATGCTATGGGAAATTGCGCTCCGCGCGATTACCTGAAGGAATACAATCACGCCTTTACGACATGGGCGTCAGCGTCACGCCAGAGTCCCCTCCCTCTGGGTATTTAAGACGCGGACGCCCATCCTACTTTCTCTTATTGCCCTTCACCTCGCTTAAACCTGAACTCAACTCTCTTCGCGGGACTTCTCTGTTGTCACATCGCTCGATCAGAGGTGAGCTTGCTCCCTACGCTGAGCGTACAGAGAAATTTTCCTGCGTACTGCTGGGCTGGCGAAAGCTAGTCCGGCGTTTTTCTACTTACCTCAAAGTTTTCTTCTCTCTCCGCAGCTGCTTCGCTCGACGGCGCTAACTGCATCACAACACTACCTGCTAACCATTAGCAGGCTAGCCAGCGAAAGCGACACGACGGAGAGGACGTCTTCGAACAAAAGGAAACTAGGAACAGCCTCGACGCTTCTCATCTCCGGACATGGCTCCCGAGAAGGGAAAACGGAGGACAAAGGTTCCGAAGAAAACCAGCAGGACGGCGAGCCCTCGCTCGCGCCCCTGCCCTAGCGGCTGCGGCTACTCCCTCTTGGTGACGGACACCCACGAGGCCTGTCCCGTCTGCCTAGGGATCCTGCATGCAAGAAAAGCGCTGGAATCCCCCGACGCCTGCTCCCACTGCTGTCGGATGCCGGTGGTAGTGCGGAAACGCCGCCCGGACGCATTGGCTAAGACCATGGAGAAGGCCGCGGCGCTGAAGGCCGCACGCCACACAGAACTGCTCGCTCCTGAACTGGAGCTCGAGAACATGGACCTGGAATGCAACGGTTAGGTCGGGGAGGAGAACGTGTCGGACTCCTCAGTCCCCGTTGAGGACTCGACGCCCGAAGTGTCTGACCAAGACGCCGTGTACGGTTGCAGAGGGGAAAGTGCGGATTCCTCTCAGAACCTGGCGCAAGTTTTACCGGAACCGGACGTGTCGGCCCCTGCTCTGTTCGACTTGTGCCGCAGGGCGGCAGATACTCTGCAGGTCGCGTGGCCAGACCCCATGCCTCGCCAACAGGTTACGAGGCTGGCGGGGAATTATTTCTACGCGAAGCAGCAGCCGACGACGTCGCAGAAAATGCCCATTTTCCCGGACTTCCTCATGGAGCTCACGCGCTCCTGGGCGGAACCCGGAGCTCCCATGATGCTGCCACTATCCCGGCTCCTGGATGTTGCGGGAATGGAGCCAGCAGGTCTCGCCAGCGCACCCCAGATAGAGGAGACCCTAGCGGCCCATCTGGCCCCCGCAGCTATGGGGGCGAAGCCAGCGTTGCCCAGCAGGGCCTGCCGCGCTTCGGAGAAACAGCTCGAGAAATGCTACAAGGCTCAGGGCCTCGGGGCTCGTGCGATGAACGCTTCAACCATGATGCAGGCGTACCTGGCAGAAAAGCTGCAGGAACTCCAAGTAACGACAAACGAACAAGCTACAACAGAGTCCATGGAGGAGGCTCGAAAGGCTTCTGACTTCGTGCGCCGCATGATGGGGACAATAACCATCATGCAAGGCAGAGCAATGGCGGAAGTGGTTGTCGCCCAGCGCCATCTTTGGTTGACTTTAACGGACCTCCCAGAAAACCAGAGGTCCCCCTTCCTCCAGCACCCGATCGAGCTGTCGGGACTCTTCGAGGGAGCCTTGGAACGCATCCAGGCCAGGCTGGAACAGAGGCGCAAACAGGCGGAAGCCCTCCACGAGGGGCTGCTGAGGAAAAGCTTTGCACCCCCCAAGGAAGCCATGTGTTGCCATCCGCGGAAGAGACCCGCTGGCAACGGAGAGCCTTTTCAGCATCAGGCGGAAAGGCCGAGGGCCTCCTCGATGACCCCATGTGGAAAGCAGATTCGGGCTGATGAAACAGGACAAACTCGTGATTTTACAGGCTTGCCCGCCCACGTGGTATTGGAACCTGACCTTTTAAGCCCAGTCTTCACTTGTAAAACACTACAAGGAGCTGGACATATGTGTGTGCACACTGAACATGACTCGCCTACTGTATGTGTAATAAAAACAAACACTGTTTCACGCATATAAAAAAATAAAAGTACCAAAGCACAGACTGCCCTGGTTCTTGACTCGAGTCCCACTTTTATAAAACACAAACAACTTGGTCAAACTATGAACCGCAGTAAGATGCGCGAGCTCTGTCTGAGACAGTCAGTTCTCGCGGTATCTTCTGTCGCGCTGACCAACCTGCTCAAGAACTCGCGAGAGGGGTCCAAGGCCACCCCTCCCGCACTCAAACACGACAAACAGCGATTAGACATGTCTTCCAGGCTCATGGCGACGTAGGGCGTGTCTACCAAATGAATGGGTCATGAAGACAATTTGTCATGGGCTCAAGTTGCAGTTCGCCAAGAGACCGCTCCCCTTCACAGGGGTGCTACAATCGAATATTAACCCTGCACGCGCGCACGTACTGAGGGAGGAAGTATTGAAGATGCTACAGAAAGGAGTAATAAGTTTGGTCCCAAAATGCAAGCTACGCTCCGGTCATTACAGCAAGTACTTCCTGGTGCCCAAAAGGGATCATTCCCTGAGACCGATCCTGGATCTCAGAACTTTGAACAAGAGAATAAGAACTTTCAAGTTCAAGATGCTTACACTGCGGCAGGTCCTCCAGTCTTTGAGACCAGGAGATTACGCATGTACAGTGGATTTGAAAGATGCCTACTTCCATGTGGGCATGTGGAGGAAACACAGAAAATTCCTCAGTTTTGCTTTCGAAGGGAAGGCTAATGAATTCAAAGCCTTACCCTTCGGTTTGAAGACTGCTCCGCGTACATTTAGTAAATGTCTGGACGCAACCCTGACCCCTCTTAGGAATCAAGGTGTCAGGATTATGAACTACCTGGATGACCTCCTGATTCTGGTCGGAAGCAGAATACAGGCCCAGTCGCACTCCTGTAGGGTGATTTCTCACCTGGAGTCTCTCGGTTTTGTCATAAACCTACAAAAGAGTGACCTAACCCCATCACGGATTACCGTATTTCTGGGAGTACAGGTCAAGACCATCCGCTACAGAGCATGGCTCTCAAAGGAACGAGTTTCCTCGATTTGCCATTGCCTGACAAAGTTTAAACTGGATCAGTGGGTCCCCTTGAAGACGTGCCAACGCCTCTTAGGCCTCTTGGCGGCAATTGCTGAAAATGCGGGCCCTACAAGTGTGGCTAAACCAACAGACACATCCTGCCCTGCCTGGTCGAACAGGAAAGGTCAGGATAGATTCAGAGTGCCTGAGGGCCCTAGAACCTTGGAGAGACTTGTCTGTTTTCTTGGAAGGGGTCCCGCTAGGTAGAGTGTCATCTCGCGTGGTCATCATGACGGACACCTCAAAAACAGGATGGGGGGCAGTCTGCAGAAATCAGAACGCCCGAGGTCTGTGGAATGAACAGGAAGCAAGATTACATATCAACTTCCTGGAATTGCTGGCCGTATTCCTGTCAGTAAAATACTTTTTTGGAAAAGGTCTGATTGCATGACAGCACGTCCTGGTGAAATCAGATAACAGGACCACAGTGTCCTTTATCAACAGGGAGGGAGGTACAAGTTCCCAAGCCCTCCTCGGCCTGATGCGGAAGTTGCTCACATGGTGTGCTCCGAGAACATTGTCGCTCAGGGCGACGCATGTTCCCGGTGAACTGAATTATGGAGCTGATGCCCTCTCGAGAGGGCCTCTCTTGGCGTCAGAATCGAGACTGAACCCACGAGTCGTGGAACAGGTCTGGTCACAATTTGGGAGAGCCTCAGTGGACTTGTTCGCTTGCAGAGCTAGCTCACAGTGTGACCTTTACTTCTCTTTAAAGGAAACTGACGCACTGTTGGGAATGGATGCTCTGGCCCATGATTGGCCAGCAGGGGTGCTGTACTACACTTTTCCACCTGTCCCTTTGATCCAGGTGACACTGGAACATGTACGTCAGGGAGCCCTCTCCCTGATACTGATAGCCCCCAGGTGGCTGCAGAAACCGTGGTTCCCGGAATTGATCTCAATGTTATCAGGGGTACCATGGCAGTTGCCTTCCCACAGGGACCTGCTGACTCAGGCGCGTGGGCAGCTTCTGCACCCACGTCCGGAGCTGTGGCAGCTTTCAGCCTGGCCTCTGAAGGGAACTGGCTGAGGGCCTAAGGTTGGATCGTTACCAAAAAAAAAAAAGGTCAGCAACAGCATACACCTCTTGTATATATGAAAATCTTTCCCCTGGGGCCTGGAGGGTTACCCTGTGCTTGAACTGGGTTCTTTACCTCCACATTGCCATCTGGTTGCCAGTGGCGTAAGGGGCCCCTTGCCCTTTTCCTCCTGTTTCTCAAAATTTCCAGGGAAAAGGAGATGATGGGTAATTACATTAGCGGAGCTTGCTTGTGCTATCTCTAGCTAGTGTTTCATCTATGTGTCCAGTGGTAACATCAGATTGATGTTTCTACATGTGGCGTTTTTCTTCTCAGGCTGTGCTCTCTACATACCTTGTAGAGAGCGGCTGGGAAGTACCTGTCATATTAAGGCAGATGTTCTCACATGCATTTTGCTGAGCATTTCAAGGGCGTGAATGGATTACGTTCCCATAGCATCTATGTTGCACCGAGTGACTGACTGATAAGGGAACTGAAAGTTATGCACCATAACTCATGTTCCCTGAAGGAAGGGAACGAGGTGCAACATACCTGGCCCTTTCAATGCTGAAAGCTCGGTGAAGTGCATTCTAGAGAAAGTAGGATGGGCGTCCGCGTCTTAAATACCCAGAGGGAGGGGACTTTGGCGTGATGCTGATGCCCCTGCCATAAAGGCGTGATTGTATTCCTTCAGGTAATCGCGCAGAGCGCAATTTCCCATAGCATCTATGTTGCATAGATTTGTCGGTCCTGCGACTTACTTATACAGGTAGTCCTTGACTTACGACGTTCCGCGGTTATGTCACGCATCTCCCATAAAAAAATAACAATAATAATTTATTTAAAAATATATATTTTGAAAGCCGAGTTTCGAGTTCCTTCAGGTTTTGACAGCAGTAGCTTGACGGCAGAGGGCCGGACCTGCAGACCTTGGACCGGCAGATCGACGAGGAGGGATGAACTAACATGCTAACAGACCTTACTGTAAAGCTGTGGACCACGCGAAGCAATGGAAAACTACAGGCAGTTGCAGAGCTTGGAGGAACAACGAGCTAACATGCTAACAGGCGGAGGAAGGCTTCACCAGCTCCCAGTAGGTTATTAACTCTTTTTTCCCTCATTATGGCTCCAAATGTATGTGTTTTTTGATAATTATGTAGGGTACTGTGTTAGGATACGCTAAGTGCTTGGTAAAATACAGAATTGTATGTATAAGGTGCAGTTTGGACGTATTTTCCGACTTACGATGAAATTCGACTTGCGACGTCACGTAGGAACGGAACTCCTTCGTAACTCGAGGACTACCTATATATTTTTTCATATTTATAACGCAATTTTTGACCGACACTTTAAATTTCAAAGAACTGCAATAGCGAGTCCTCTCCTGCGTGCTCGCTTCACTCAGCTGGTGCAGGTGGAGGAACGCTGGAGAGCTAGCAACTCCGGCCACGATGGATGCATGGATGGTGCTGCGATGCCCAGGCGAAATGTAGATGATTTGGCCATTAAATAAATGCAGAATAAATGCAACGGATCAGCGGTGATGCATAATAAATATGACTTATACGCCAAAATGACTTATATATGTTTTTCCTCTTCATGATGCTTTTTTGACTGGATGCAACTCATACACCAGAAAGAACAGAACTTTTGTTTCATCTTCTTGTGGATTCACGATAACCTGAAAACTCATCGTTGAAACTGACTGAAACATTAACTTAGGATAAAGAGTGAAAATGAAATCCTAAAATGATTTTCCACTCCTTGATGAGTTAGCTGTCAATGTAGGTGATGGGGGTACCTCTCAGCTACTACCACCCCAAACTGGAGCTCAATTAAAGTCAAAGTGACCAAGGTGAAGCTATTTTTGTGTTTGTTGGAGCTAATTAGCTGAAAGTTTGTCCTAAAAATGTCCTGCTGGTGATTTACAGTCAAGCAGCTACAGCATTTATGAAACTAATTGAATACAATAAATGTTTGGTCTGAGCTGTTCTAAATTTTGTGTGTGTGTGTGTGTGTGTGAAGTGATGACTTCACTTCACAACCTAAAAACACACAAAGACTAAAAAAGGAGCAACTTACCGTATTTTCCGGCTTATAAGTTGAAGTTTTTTGGAAAAGATTTGCCAGTCCTGCGACTTATACTCAGAAGCGACTTATACTGTATATGTTTTTTTTTTCCATATTCATTACGCAATTTTTGACTGACGCTTTAAATTTGGAAGAACTGCAACAGCGAGTCCTCTCCTGCATGCTCGCTTCACTCAGCTGGTGCAAGTGAAGGAACGCTGGAGAGCTAGCTGCAATCGATGGATGGATGGGTGGATGGATGGATGGAGCCGTGCCGCTCAGGCAAAATTAAGCTGTTTTGACCATTAAATAAATGCATAATAAATGCGACTTATATGCCGAAGTGACTTACCATATTTTTCAACCTACAAGTCACACTTTTTTGCATAATTTACATGCCCTGCGACTTATATGGCAAAGCAACATATTTATGGATTTTTCCACTTTATTAGACAAATATGGACTGATGCGACTTATAGGGCGGAACGACTTATATGCCGAAAAATACAGTACTTGAAAAAATGAAACTCAAATCATGTATAGATTCATCAAAGTGATATACTGTACATGTCAAGTGTTGCTGTTGATTTGATGATTATGTCCTAGTCAGAGGTGTCAAACTCACTTACAAAAGGGGCCAAAATTAAAACCTTTTTCAAACTAAGGGCCGGTTTCAGAATCTACATTTACCCGACATCTTTTCTTGGTCACAGCTTCCTCAGCAAGAGTTCGATTGTTCTCATTTGATGTTCCCTGTTGCACTTTTAACATCATAATCAAAGATTACTGAAAAAATTAAAGGGACAAAAGTGTTTTACATTTAAATTAACATCTTGGGGGCCAGATAAGACGTCAACGAGGGCCACGTTTGGTCCCCGGGCCTTGAGTTTGACACTTATGGCCTAGAGGGAAAATAGAAATCATAAAATTAGAATATTAGACTAAAACAGACCAGCTGGCTCAGAAAGCATGGACTGCAGCTGGAGTCAGATCTTCAAGAGCCACCACACCGGCAGATCCAGGACCTGGTCTACAACTGACCCTTTGCCTGTTTCAGTCCACCCTCAAACCAGAGACGATGTCAAACGTCTTGCCAGGGATAAGGATGTAAAAGGCAGGACCGATGCTCAGTCTAACACAAACAAAGTTAGTGTTTTATTTAAAAATCAAGGCTCCAGAGTCTGGAGGAGGGGTGGAGGGGTCCAAGCTACAGAATCCAAGCTGCTTGAGGTCCAGTGAGTTTCCACCACGTGATCCGCTGGTGTTCTCCAGCTGACTTCAAAAAACGTCAAGTCCAAAGTTAGCCCAGCCTTCTACCAGGAAATATTAAAACACTTCATGTTTCCATCTGCTGACAAACTTTATGAAGACGTGAATTTCATTTCCCAGCAGGACTTGACACCTGCACTCTGCCATGACTGGGACTCACAACCTAAACCCACAGAGACTCTAAAGGGCTGTTGTCATGAGGAAGGTGGGAGACATCAGACTCAACAATTCAGACCAGCTGAAGGCTTCTATCAAAGCAGCGCCCCTCTCATTCTGAACCAAGTGCTGAGGGAATGTTCATGAATGCACTTTTCAATAAACAATCTGCATGAAAAAATGTTTTTATTGGTCTTATGTAAAATTCAAAATTTCAGAGGCGCTGGATTTTGAGTTTCATTTGAGCTGTAATAATTAAACCAGTATAAATGCTTGAAATAATCCACCTGTGTTATGAATCAGTATAATATATGTTTAACAACAACAAAAGGTTAAATCATGTCATCTGAACCGGTTTCTTTAAGTGAGAAACCTTTCGTCCCCCATCCAGAGGACTTCCTCAGTCTGCAGCCTGCCTGTTTGTTAGTTTTTTGCTACTTTTTCCCCCTTTTGACTGTCCTTTTGCTTGTCATTTTATTTTAATTTGTAAAAATAATTATAATAAATAAATATGTATGCCTCTTTTATGATTGTCTATTGTTGTTGTTGTTATCCACTGTTGTCATCACTCTTTGTTAAAGAAATCAGGTCTCTTTTGTGAATGAATCCCCGACGCTCAATGGGATTGACCTGTTTAAATAAAGGTTGAATGAAAACCAGATCTGTCCCATAGGGAGCCTTCACTGTGTTTCAAGCCATCCTCCTGTTGGAATCCCAAAAATACGCACGTGCAAAACTATCAGTCATTGTGTACAACAATCAAATGTTTTAGACCAACTTGCTACTCACAGAAACGAGGACAACCGAGGCCAAAGGGGTTGAGAAAGAGGTTTGTAAGTTCATTTATCCAGGAAGATATATAAAATATGTTTAACTTTTTGAATTCAATTACAGGTAGTCCTCGACTTACGATGGAGTTCCGTTCCTACGCGGCGGCGTAACCCGAGTTTCGTCGTAAGTCGGAACATACGTACAAACTGCACCTTATGTACGTACAATACTGTATTTTACCAAGCACTTAGCCTATCCTAACATAGTACCCTACATGATTATCAAAAAACACATACAGTACATTTGGAGCCATAATGAAGGGGAAAAAATAGTTATTTTCCTACTTGGAGCTGGTGAAGCCTTCCTCCGTCTGTTAGCATGTTAGCTCGTTTCTCCTCCAAGATCTGAGGCTGCCTGTACTTTGCGCGGTCCAGAGTGTTTACAGTAAGGTCTGTTAGCATGTTAGCTCGTCCCTCTAGCCTCCTCTGCCTCGGTCCAGTCTGTTCTGCCTCATAAACCTGCGGTCCAAACAATAAGGTCTCCTGTAATTTTCCATTGAGTGCTCGCTGCTTCTGCCGTCAAGCTACTGCTTCTGCCATCAAAAACCGGAAGTAACCGGAACTCGGCTTTTCAAAATAAAACATTTCAAAATATACATTTTTTTAAATGGGAGATGCGTGACGTAACTACGAAACGTCGTAAGCCGAGACCATCGTAAGTCGAGGACTACCTGTATTGTAATAAACTAACTTTTCAATCATAGTCTACTTTATTAAGATGCCCCTGAATGCACCTTCAGGGAATGCTAGGGCGTCAACTCTACAAAATGGGTGAATTTGATGCGGATGCCATCTAAAAGTCTTCCTCAACGTGTGTTGCAGAAAGGAGATCCTGCAGGAGTACTTTGACATCTCCACCCTCCTCCACCATGAAGTGGTGACCCTCCACAGGGAGATGTCCAGCACGCTGACAGCCATCAATCCTCACAGCGAGTACGAGAACTTCATCCATCAGAACAGGTAGACGGAGGCAGAGCTCAGCAGCACTGCAGTCTCAACCCCGCCCTCACTGACAAAACTGTGATTTCAGGTCCGTGGGGGAGATTCCTGCTTGTGCAGACTTCGACTGCAGCCTTCTGGAGGACACCGAGACTCTGAAGCCCAAAGAAATCGAAGTGAATGACCTCACACTTGAGACTTTACAGCACAAGTGAGGACACAAACCACAATCTCTCATTCTAATAACACAAGTGTTTCCTTTAGCTGTCTTCACAACTTCCTCTTCTTTGATTCTCCATTTATTTACACGTCTCCTTCACTTCCTCTCCTCACGTGTTCTGTTTGTGCTGCTTTTTATTTTCAGACTGACTGGGATAGAGGAGGACCTGCTGGACCTGGCTCACTCACTGGGCTCGCAGCAGATGTTGGTGGAACAGCTGGAGCTGGAGCTGGAGGACGAGCAGGAAGGTGTGAGAAAAGGCCAGAGGTGAGAGGCCTGCTGTGATGATGACTTCAAACCTCACATGGTTTAAAATAAAACTCCTGAACTTTGGTGGCTGTGCAGAACTTTTGAGTCTGTCTGGCCTCTGAGATCCTGTTCAGACCTGGTATGTATGTTAAGCTCTCTTCAGCTTTCAGTTTGCATTTCAATACCGTATTTTCCATCCTATAAGTCAGTTTTTGCATAATTTGCATGCCCTGTGACTTATATGCCGAAGCGGCGTATTTGTTTTATTTAACCAATTTTTGGCAGTTATGACCGTTTTCATTGATTCTGACTGAAAATATTGAACACTACCATTTTCAGCCACTAGATGGCACTTGAGTAGTATGGCATGCCGTTGTATCATGTAATAGATAAAAGTGGCTATTAATGACAGCTTTATGAAATTTCAGATCAACCCCAAATAATTAATGTTAATGCTTTATGAAATTTCAGATCAACCCCAAATAGTTAATGTTTTAACATCTTTGTCAGTCCGTGAAAGGTGGGCACGCTTACTGGTTTGGAAGAAAACAAACAGACTTAATTAAAAATAATGAATATTTATTAAAGAAGTCTTGTGACAGAAAAAGTAAAAACATACATGTTCAAACATACAAACAGTCCTCCTGCTAGAAATAATTGTCAGTTAAATCTGCCACAGTACTGACTGCACACAAGTTTCCTGCTAAGATTTAAAAGTGTCTGTTTAATCTCGCCACAGTAAAACTTAAAATACACACAATCTCAAAACATTGACGTGTAACAAGTTACAGTATTTCCTCACCTTTGACACTTTGAACAGGGGAGCCGCTCTGTTCTCGGCGAGAGAAAGTCATCAATGCACACCGGGCGTTTGGATCAAAAACCCACGGTAGACTCCGAATTGTTTATCCGAGCGCAACTCATTTTATACCTTTGTGGGCATTCACTCCCATCAAATATGTTTTCAATCAAACTTTGTTTTCCAAGATAGTAAAAAGCTTTCTGTTTCATCTATCAGCCACAATGTCAGCCTGCCCTTAATTGCTGAGCTGTGCTCATCAACATCTCACAAAATTGGATGTGAGATACATGGAAACCTAACTCCCTTTCAGAAGAACTGCCAAGCTTGAAGTGGGAGAAGTGGGATGGGTGATATGCATTCACTTCATCAAAGACCTTATGGCTTTTCAGAGAAGGACGGGCCCATCCTCCAAGAAACTCCGGGCCTTTGAAGTAAGACTGCACAAAACCCCACTCCCTCTTCAGGCTTTAATGAAAAACTAAAATGTTTTTTTTGTGTTGCACTAAGCATTAACTCTTAAAAATTGATAAACATTTAGTCAGAAAAACATTAATACTTCTTAATCTGTTCATTCCACCCTATGATTTTTTGACTAATTTTGAAATTTTCCCTGTCACCTCATGGGACATTTCTAAGACAGTGTTACAAACTAATTTAATTATATGATCCTTCCTACAAAACAAAGCACTAAAAACAAAAGTAAGGAGGGATACTGCACATTCTTATTTTATTAGTTTTAAACCATATGTAACCCACTTTATTAGTTTAAACCGCTGTAAAAACCTTATGTATAAACCTTCTTCTGTTCAACACATGTGAACATTTTCAAATCAAACAGCCAGACTTACAAACTCAATCACAAGTTTCAGCACCATGGATCGGGTCCGTTCCTTGCGCATCAGAAGTGACCCAAAATCAATGGAGACTGCCAGAAAAAGGCAGAAATTGCCAATTAGTCAATTACCACAAGTGTACAACTCATCCACCCAGAAAAATAAAAATAAAGAACACCTAAGTATTTTCTGAGGACGATTTTACTGTCCAGATAAAACCTATTCCTGTTTGTAGCACATATCTGTATATATGCATGTCATCTCAAATTAATCATCATTTATTTTATTACTTCAGGTAAAATAAAACAAAATAAAAACTCAAAGAACAATAAAAAATGAAATGTTCCCAAGTCACTTCACGATCGTGCACGGCTCCACCCTCTGGAACAACTCGCACACCTTAAAGGTCGTCGATGCACAAGGTCGTTGCACTGGAACGTTACACGCGCCGGACACCACTGCTCTGCCAACGCTCTGCCCACACTTGTTACCAGCAGGACCGACCTACAGGACATTTGAAGCCGTCCTGTCTGTTCATCTCGTGGCAAAGAGCCCCAACTGTCCTCATCAGGACACTTCTCGTTTTTCAGAGGTGTGGTCATCAGCACCACATCACAGATGAGCACGAACACCCATCCTCGGGTGCGCTGGACAGGCAGCTCTGCAGCAGCGATGAAGAACCCAGCAGACGACACCAGTCGCAGGCGCCTCTCTCAGGAGTTGGTCATCCTCAGGGCCCACCTCTGTTGTCCCAACAGACAGACGACAAGACACCAAGCTGTGGAAAAAATCAAAAGCTTGGGTGACATAGAAAGACAGGGATTAGTAATCTTTTAAGACAAAATATTCATTCTTCAAGTTGGAGGAGAGAAAGGAAGGAAAAAAAAAACTTAAAACCCCTCTTCCTTTTTTTTTCACAGTCTGATTCTTCCAATAAATTTCTCCAACACAGCAGTGACATCTTTTTTTTTTGTTCTGTTAAAAATAAGCATGAAAACCAACACTTTTTGTACATTTTTCCCCTTCCATCAACTTCTAATATCACCTGTTGACCAATTTGTCACAATACCCTGCAAACTGCAAGCTCACACAACCTACCTCTTCCCCTTCCTTTCTCTGCTTCACTGTTCTGTAGATAAGGCAGGCTGCATGAAAGGGGAAAACAAAACAAAAACTCGACCCTTCCTGGCCCATGAACCACACACTGAAAACTCTTGCTATTTTTCCTCCACTTTTCCGTTCTCTGCATCTCTAATTTCACACACGAACCTGCGCGCCTACATCAAACAAGGACTGTCTCCTGACCTCCGCTCAGTCCCAAACATCTCCTCCCATTTCTACTCACAGCAGAGGGAACGGAAGCTGCTGCACACACATGCATTCTCCAAATACACACACCATTCCTGTCTCTTTAACACTCCAGCTGACAAATTCAGCAACTACACACACTCACATTTTTTCTTACTTACAACAAATAAAACACACATTACAGATGAGACACATTCTTCCTCATGCGTTTCTCACTACAACTGACCAACTCAGCTCCCACAATACCCTCGCACAACTGCGTCGCTGCACATTTTTCTTTCTCTTCTCACGCAGCTGTACAGACACACACACACAGAGAAGCGCTTGCTCCTTTTTATTTTTAAACTTCGAAAAATAAATCACCAGTCTTATTAACTTCAACTGATAAAGCTATCAAAATAAATCACCTAACTCATTACAAAAACTCTAACAAGGGTTTTTTTTTCTCTTAACCCTGGTATTATACTTATGTTTCAGCGAATAAATCACCTATCACCTGACTTCTTCAGGGTTTATTCAAAACTTCTGTTACTGATCTCAAATAAACAACAAGGGTTAGATATCTTTTTTTTTCTAACCCCGGCAAAATCTTCTTTCCTTCTGCTCTCACGAAACTACTGATCAAGGGTTTTTACACCCTGGTTCAAATCTTCTGTTACACTTCAGCTCAAAGAATCGGTCAGCAGCTTAAGGCGTCCCAAAACACCACTGATCCAAACTTATCAGCTCTTCAACAGCGGGAATCTCTCACCCGCTTCCAAAATCCCACCTGCTTCCAAGAACACGTTTCACACTTTAACTTTTTTCCTTCCAAACAGCCAGTGTGTACCCTTTCATCCATCTTTTTAAGCACCTTGGAATGTGCTTTACAAATAAAGATAAGATATCCCATCCTCGCTCGTCGCCAAATGCTTTATGAAATTTCAGATCAACCCCAAATAATTAATGTTAATGCTTTATGAAATTTCAGATCAACCCCAAATAGTTAATGTTTTAACATCTTTGTCAGTCCGTGAAAGGTGGGCACGCTTACTGGTTTGGAAGAAAACAAACAGACTTAATTAAAAATAATGAATATTTATTAAAGAAGTCTTGTGACAGAAAAAGTAAAAACATACATGTTCAGATACAAACAGTCCTCCTGCTAGAAATAATTGTCAGTTAAATCTGCCACAGTACTGACTGCACACAAGTTTCCTGCTAAGATTTAAAAGTGTCTGTTTAATCTCGCCACAGTAAAACTTAAAATACACACAATCTCAAAACATTGACGTGTAACAAGTTACAGTATTTCCTCACCTTTGACACTTTGAACAGGGGAGCCGCTCTGTTCTCGGCGAGAGAAAGTCATCAATGCACACCGGGCGTTTGGATCAAAAACCCACGGTAGACTCCGAATTGTTTATCCGAGCGCAACTCATTTTATACCTTTGTGGGCATTCACTCCCATCAAATATGTTTTCAATCAAACTTTGTTTTCCAAGATAGTAAAAAGCTTTCTGTTTCATCTATCAGCCACAATGTCAGCCTGCCCTTAATTGCTGAGCTGTGCTCATCAACATCTCACAAAATTGGATGTGAGATACATGGAAACCTAACTCCCTTTCAGAAGAACTGCCAAGCTTGAAGTGGGAGAAGTGGGATGGGTGATATGCATTCACTTCATCAAAGACCTTATGGCTTTTCAGAGAAGGACGGGCCCATCCTCCAAGAAACTCCGGGCCTTTGAAGTAAGACTGCACAAAACCCCACTCCCTCTTCAGGCTTTAATGAAAAACTAAAATGTTTTTTTGTGTTGCACTAAGCATTAACTCTTAAAAATTGATAAACATTTAGTCAGAAAAACATTAATACTTCTTAATCTGTTCACCAGGTAAAATAACAAGAAATGTGAAGTTGTTCAATCATAAGATATTAACAAAATACTGTATCAGTAATATTAAACAGCACAACATACACATTAATTTCAGTTTACCGGTACCTGATTTTTTGAATGTGGTCTGTGAACTGCTGCATGATTCTCTGAACAAAGACTGAGTCGATGGTCCGCTTCTGGAGTTGGTTGTAGAGAATGTCCACATGAGGCATCACCAGATGGAACAGTTTCAGGAAAAAGCTGAAGCTTTCATCCTCCAGCAGTCTCACAAAGCCTCCAGCTTCTCTAACAGTGGTAGGATCAAACTGTCCTGAGTCCCTGATGGTTTCAAAACACTGGAGCAGTTTTTCTTTGTGCTCAAAAACAGTGTTCACAGCTCGGCTGTGGAAGTTCCACCTCACTGTGCTTGCTCTTGGGACTCTGTGGGCCACCACTTCATCGAGAATGCTGGTTCTCTTTGGCGATCTTGAAAAAAAGCTGGAGAATCCAGCCAGGTCTGAGAAGAAAATACTCACTTTTGAGATATGGGAAGTCACCTGCTGCATGATAAGATTAAGCTGGTGAGCATAGCAGTGGACGTAGTGTGCATTTACATAGACATCTTGGATCTTCTTCTGTACACCACCTGTGGCTCCTCTCATGACACTCGCACCATCATATGCTTGTGAAATGAGCTTGCTCTTCTGGTCATCAGGGAGAATGGTGCTCAACCTATCCAGAAGTGCTGTGGCGATGGAATCAGCTGTGGCACTTTGGAGAGGTATGAACTCAAAAAACCTCTCTTGGACATGATGGGCTTTGTCAATGTAGCGGATCACAAGCACCAGCTGACACTGAGTGGAAATGTCCATTGTTTCATCAGCCTGGATGGAGACAAAGTCTGCACTCCTGATTTCTTCAATGATGCACTCTCTCAAAACTGACAGCATGCAATCAAGGAGTTCATTCTGCACAGCCTTGGATGTTCCCTTAAACACAGTGGCAGTCTGCAGGTGCTCATGTAGAACTGCATCCAGTGATGCTACAAAATCCACCAGTCCTCTAAAAATACCTGGATTTTCTGAGCTTTCACTTTCATCATGACCACGCAGAGCAAGTTCAAATGCACCACAGAACTTCACACAGTCTATTATTTTTGAAAGAATGTGCCTGTTTTTGTCAACCTCCTCATTGTGCTTACGGATCCCTACCCTGTAGCCTTCATCAAGCTGAGATGCAATGTTTACCCTTCCAAACATAGCCAGTCGTAGTGCACTGCTCATGTGGACCCCCGATTGTTCATGCTTCTTAGCTTTTTCTGAAAAATGCTTTAAATCAGTCATGCCTGTCTTTATCCAAACTGCGTCAGATCCTGAAGTTTGAAAAAGGAGGCAGGGAAAGCAGAATAAAGCATTAGCCTCGTTACATGCAGTTAGCCAAGCCTTCTTATTAAACCAGGTCCTGGAAAAAGATCGAGTGTACTGTCTCCCTCTGTCTTTGGACTGCTGAGTAATTTGGATGATGGGTCGATCAGGTCCGAGTTTTTTCACTTCCATCTTCTCCTGATTTGTTCTTCTCTCAAAAGGTGTTGTTTTCAGTGACTTCACTGAATTATTTAATGTCTCCTGCTCCATTTTGTCTCTCTGTCTGTTACACAGGTGGTAGATGTGTAGAGATGAAGGTGTTGTGTGGATTTTTTTCTGTAAAGAAAGTACAGAAGGCACATTAATTATGTATTTTTTTTAGCATTTTCCACATTGCTTGAAGTGCTTTGTGTACACATATGTAATCACATTTTAACTTTCTTAATACAACATAAATAATAATATCCAGGTTATTTCAATTGCATTCCATCCACAGTGATCTTTATAATATTAAAATTAAATTCAAATAATTATATAATCACTGTTTCATAACATGAAAAATTCAAACTATTTAATGCTTAAATCTTTCTGCTACTTGATTTATTTAAGTTTAGAGTGTCTTTGAAACAACAGCACAGCTTGAAGTGGGAGAAGTGGGATGGGTGATATGCATTCACTTCATCAAAGACCTTATGGCTTTTCAGAGAAGGACGGGCCCATCCTCCAAGAAACTCCGGGCCTTTGAAGTAAGACTGCACAAAACCCCACTCCCTCTTCAGGCTTTAATGAAAAACTAAAATGTTTTTTTGTGTTGCACTAAGCATTAACTCTTAAAAATTGATAAACATTTAGTCAGAAAAACATTAATACTTCTTAATCTGTTCACCAGGTAAAATAACAAGAAATGTGAAGTTGTTCAATCATAAGATATTAACAAAATACTGTATCAGTAATATTAAACAGCACAACATACACATTAATTTCAGTTTACCGGTACCTGATTTTTTGAATGTGGTCTGTGAACTGCTGCATGATTCTCTGAACAAAGACTGAGTCGATGGTCCGCTTCTGGAGTTGGTTGTAGAGAATGTCCACATGAGGCATCACCAGATGGAACAGTTTCAGGAAAAAGCTGAAGCTTTCATCCTCCAGCAGTCTCACAAAGCCTCCAGCTTCTCTAACAGTGGTAGGATCAAACTGTCCTGAGTCCCTGATGGTTTCAAAACACTGGAGCAGTTTTTCTTTGTGCTCAAAAACAGTGTTCACAGCTCGGCTGTGGAAGTTCCACCTCACTGTGCTTGCTCTTGGGACTCTGTGGGCCACCACTTCATCGAGAATGCTGGTTCTCTTTGGCGATCTTGAAAAAAAGCTGGAGAATCCAGCCAGGTCTGAGAAGAAAATACTCACTTTTGAGATATGGGAAGTCACCTGCTGCATGATAAGATTAAGCTGGTGAGCATAGCAGTGGACGTAGTGTGCATTTACATAGACATCTTGGATCTTCTTCTGTACACCACCTGTGGCTCCTCTCATGACACTCGCACCATCATATGCTTGTGAAATGAGCTTGCTCTTCTGGTCATCAGGGAGAATGGTGCTCAACCTATCCAGAAGTGCTGTGGCGATGGAATCAGCTGTGGCACTTTGGAGAGGTATGAACTCAAAAAACCTCTCTTGGACATGATGGGCTTTGTCAATGTAGCGGATCACAAGCACCAGCTGACACTGAGTGGAAATGTCCATTGTTTCATCAGCCTGGATGGAGACAAAGTCTGCACTCCTGATTTCTTCAATGATGCACTCTCTCAAAACTGACAGCATGCAATCAAGGAGTTCATTCTGCACAGCCTTGGATGTTCCCTTAAACACAGTGGCAGTCTGCAGGTGCTCATGTAGAACTGCATCCAGTGATGCTACAAAATCCACCAGTCCTCTAAAAATACCTGGATTTTCTGAGCTTTCACTTTCATCATGACCACGCAGAGCAAGTTCAAATGCACCACAGAACTTCACACAGTCTATTATTTTTGAAAGAATGTGCCTGTTTTTGTCAACCTCCTCATTGTGCTTACGGATCCCTACCCTGTAGCCTTCATCAAGCTGAGATGCAATGTTTACCCTTCCAAACATAGCCAGTCGTAGTGCACTGCTCATGTGGACCCCCGATTGTTCATGCTTCTTAGCTTTTTCTGAAAAATGCTTTAAATCAGTCATGCCTGTCTTTATCCAAACTGCGTCAGATCCTGAAGTTTGAAAAAGGAGGCAGGGAAAGCAGAATAAAGCATTAGCCTCGTTACATGCAGTTAGCCAAGCCGTGGCGATAAGAGACAAGTCCAGGCTCGAGGGCGACGGAAAATGCGACCTGTACAGTTCAATAATTTTGGACAGATGGGACATAAACTAACTACGGCCGCTAGCGGCCGCTAGTTATAATTAGATTCAATGGAATAGCCGCAGGCGGCGCCGAGCGGTGAAACCGGAAGTACGTCACAATCAAAAAACGTTTTTTGAAACAATCATTACTCATAAAATATTTATCCTACACAACTAAAAACATATATGCATGCATTTCGAAATATTTTTATTTTATTATTTCACTTTTATTAAAAAAAAAAAATCTTCAAATGGTGAAGAAGAAGAGCTGCAGTCCAAGGAGGGGCGGCGCCCCTAGCGCCCTCTAGTGGCGGCCGCCACTGAACTCTAAACAGCTCTTCTCCACAATAACTCATCTGCTTAATCCCATTAAACAAACTCCTGAGGAATGTGTTCAAAAATGCGACCTGTTCCTTTCATCATTTAAAAACAAAATTGACACCATCAGATCTCAGCTCCACAACCTCCCTGATCTTCGTTTACCATCTACCCGTCTGCATCCTGGGTCCCTGAGCAGCTTTGATGAGGTTGTTCAGAGTGAGGTGGAGTCCATCATAAAGAAAATGAAGCCTTCATCCTGCGCCCTGGATCCCTTCCCCTCATCTCTCATAAAATCCAATCACTCTGCAATAAGCCCATTAATCACACAAATAATAAATCAGTCTCTACAATCTGGTCATGTTCCACTGCCTCTAAAAACTGCCATCATTAGGCCTCTTCTGAAAAAATCTAATTTGGATCCCGACATTTTTTCTAATTACCGCCCAATTTCCCACCTCCCGTTTCTGTCTAAAGTGCTGGAAAAAGCAGTTGCTGCTCAGCTGCAGGACCACCTACAACAACACTCTCTGTATGAGAAGTTCCAGTCGGGATTCAGAGTAGCTCACAGTACTGAGACTGCATTACTGAGAGTTACAAATGATATCCTCATGGCTGCTGACACTGGCTCTCCCTCCATCCTTGTCCTCCTTGACCTCACTGCAGCCTTCGACACTGTGGACCATAATATCCTCCTCCACCGTCTTCATGTGGAGGTCGGTCTCTGTGACACTGTCCTGGACTGGTTCAAATCTTTCCTCTCCGATAGGCTGGAATGCGTTAGTCTTGGCAATGCCACTTCCCAGACAGTCGGTGTCTCCTGTGGTGTCCCTCAAGGGTCAGTTCTGGGGCCCCTGCTGTTTTCCCTTTACATGCTGCCTTTAGGTCAAATTATTAATCAGTTCAACATTTCTTTTCACTGCTATGCCGACGACACACAGCTTTACATCAGGACTGGATCATCCTCATCATCCCCATCTCCATCTTCACTCACTGCCCTCTCTACCTGCCTGGAGGAAATAAGGGCATGGATGAATCAGAACTTTCTTCAATTAAACTGCTCCAAGACTGAGGCCATAATGATTGGCACCCCTCACCAGATACAAACATCAACTTTAACAACAATCTCCTTCTCTGGTCAAGACATCCCCCTCTCCACCTCTGTTACAAATCTTGGAATAAAAATGGACTCTCATCTTACATTTGAAAATCACATTAAGTATCTGTTTAAAACCTGCTTCTTCCATCTTCGAAACATCTCCAGACTTCGCCCATCTCTGACTTTTTCCGATGCTGAGAAACTCGTCCATGCCTTTGTCTCCTCCAGGCTCGACTACTGCAACTCCCTGTTTATTGGAATCCCTGGCAAAAATCTTCAGAAACTTCAATATATTCAAAACAGTGCAGCAAGGATTTTATTGAGAGCTCGTAAATTTGAACATATTACACCCATTCTCCATAACCTCCATTGGCTTCCTGTCACCTACAGAATTCAATACAAAACTGCTCTCATTACACACCAATGCTTACACGGAACTTCACCTGACTATCTAAAGGACATTCTTGCACCATATTCATCCACCCGGTCTCTACGATCACAGAACAGTAATCTACTTCACATTCCACGAACCAAATTAAGGACCATGGGAGACAGGGCATTCTGTGTGGCTGCCCCCCGCCTATGGAACTCCCTCCCTGACTGCCTGAGAGCTCCACAGTCACTGGTTGACTTTAAAAGCGGTTTAAAGACTTTTCTTTTTAAGCAAGCCTATTCTGCCTCCGCATGATTTTATCTTTGATCTTGGTTGATAGTATTATTGATTTTACTTGATTTTATCACTTGTTTTATTTATTTATTTATTTATTTATTTTTTAAGCAGGCCTATTCTGCCTCCACATGATTCTGTCTTTAATCTTAGTTGATACCATTATTGATTTTATTTGATTTTATCACTTGTTTTATTGTTGTAGCACTTTGAGATTTTTATTAATGAAAAGTGCGGTATAAATTGAATTTATTATTATTATCCATCCATCCATCCATTTTCTTCCGCTTATCCGGGGTCGGGTCGCGGGGGTAGCAGCCTAAGTAGGGAGGCCCAGACTTCCCTCTCCCCAGCCACTTGGAGCAGCTCCTCTGGGGGAATCCCAAGGCGTTCCCAGGCCAGCCGAGAAACATAGTCCCTCCAGCGTATCCTGGGTCTTCCTCTGGGTCTCCTCCCGGTGGGACATGCCCGGAACACCTCACCAGGGAGGCGTCCAGGAGGCATCCTAACCAGATGCCCGAGCCACCTCAACTGGCTCCTCTCGATGTGGAGAAGCAGCGGCTCTACTCCGAGTCCCTCCCGGATGACTGAGCTTCTCACCCTATCTCTAAGGGAGAGTCCAGCCACCCTGCGGAGAAAACTCATTTCAGCCGCTTGTATCCGAGATCTTGTTCTTTCGGTCATAACCCAAAGCTCATGACCATAGATGAGGGTGGGAACGTAGATCGATCGGTAAATTGAGAGCTTTGCCTTTTGACTCAGCTCTCTCTTCACCACGACAGACCGGTACAGCGCCCGCTTCACTGCGGACGCTGCACCTATCCGCCTATCGATCTCACGCTCCAGTTTTCCCTCATTCGTGAACAAGATCCCGAGATACTTAAACTCCTCCACTTGGGTAAGGACCTCCTCCCCGACCCGGAGAGGGCACGCTACCCTTTTCCGGCTCAAGACCATGGCCTCGGATTTGGAGGAACTGATCCTCATCCCGGCCGCATCACATTCAGCTGCAAACCGCTCCAGCGAAAGCTGTAGATCACGAGCTGATGAAGCCAATAGGACCACATCATCTGCAAAAAACAGAGAAGCGATTCTAAGGCCACCAAAACGGATCCTCTCAACACCTTGGCTGCGCCTAGAAATTCTGTCCATAAAAGTTATAAACAGAATCGGTGACAAAGGGCAACCTTGGCGGAGTCCAACTCTCACCGGAAACGAGCCTGACTTACTGCCGGCAATGCGGACCAAGCTCTGACACCGGTCGTACAGGGACCTAACAGCCCATATCAATGGGCCTGGTACCCCATACTCCCGGAGTACCCGCCACAGAACCCCCCGAGGGACGCGGTCGAATGCCTTTTCCAAGTCTACAAAGCACATGTAAACTGGTTGGGCAAACTCCCACGCACCCTCCAGGACCCTGTTGAGGGTGTAGAGCTGGTCTAGTGTTCCACGACCAGGACGAAAACCACACTGCTCCTCCTGAATCCGAGGTTCGACTATCCGACGGACCCTCCTCTCCAGAACCCCTGAATAGACCTTACCAGGGAGGCTTAAGAGTGTGATCCCTCTATAGTTGGAACACACCCTACGGTCCCCCTTTTTGAATAGGGGAACCACCACCCCAGTCTGCCAATCCAAGGGAACTGCCCCCGATGTCCACGCGATATTGCAGAGTCGCGTAAGCCAACACAACCCCACAACATCCAGAGCCCTAAGGAACTCAGGACGAATCTCATCCACCCCCGGAGCCTTGCCACCGCGGAGCTTTTTAACCACCTCGGCGACCTCAGCACCAGAGATTGGAGAGCCCGACCCAAAGTCCCCAGGCTCCGCTTCCTCAGTGGAAGACGTGCCAGTAGGATTGAGGAGGTCTTCGAAGTATTCCGCCCACCGACTCACAACATCCCGAGTTGAGGTCAACAGCACGCCATCCCCACCATAAATGGTGTTGGTCGCGTACCGCTTTCCCCCCCTGAGACGCCGGATGGTGGACCAGAATCGCCTCGAAGCCGTACGGAAGTCATTCTCCATGGCCTCTCCGAACTCCTCCCACGCCCGAGTTTTTGCCTCAGCAACCACCCGAGCCGCATGCCGCTTGGACTGCCGGTACCTATCTGCTGCTTCCGGGGTCCCACAGGCCAAAAAGGCCCAATAGGACTCCTTCTTCAGCTTGACAGCATCCCTCACCGCCGGTGTCCACCACCGGGTTCGAGGGTTGCCACCACGACAGGCACCAACAACCTTGCGGCCACAACTCCGATAAGCTGCCTCGACAATAGAGGCGCGAAACATGGCCCACTCGGGCTCAATGTCCCCCGCCTCCCTCGGAACGTGTTCAAAGCTCTCCCGGAGGTGGGAGTTAAAGCTCCGTCTTACGGGAGACTCTGCCAGACGTTCCCAGCAGACCCTCACAATACGTTTGGGTCTGCCAGGTCTGACCGGCATCCTCCCCCACCATCGGAGCCAACTCACCACCAGGTAGTGGTCAGTTGACAGCTCCGCCCCTCTCTTCACCCGAGTGTCCAGGACATGCGGCCGCAGATCAGATGAGACGACAACAAAGTCGATCATTGAACTACGACCTAGGGTGTCCTGGTGCCAAGAGCACATATGGACACCCTTATGCCTGAACATGGTGTTCGTTATGGACAATCCATGACGAGCACAGAAGTCCAACAACAGAACACCACTCGGGTTCAGATCAGGGGGGCCGTTCCTCCCAACCACACCCCTCCAGGTCTCACTGTCATTGCCCACGTGAGCGTTGAAGTCCCCCAGCAGAACAAGGGAGTCCCCAGGAGGCGCACCCTCCAATACCCCCTCCAAGGACTCCAAAAAGGGTGGGTAATCTGCGCTGCCGTTCGGCGCATAGGCACAAACAACAGTCAGAGCCCGTCCCCCCACACGTAGGCGAAGGGAGGCTACCCTCTCGTTCACCGGGGTGAACCCCAACGTACAGGCACCAAGATGGGGGGCAACAAGTATGCCCACTCCTGCTCGGCGCCTCTCACCAGGGGCAACTCCAGAGTGGAAGAGTGTCCAACCCCTCTCAAGGAAACTGGTTCCAGAGCCAGAGCCATGCGTTGAGGTGAGTCCGACTATTTCTAGTCGGAACCTCTCAACCTCACACACTAGCTCAGGCTCCTTCCCCACCAGAGAGGTGACATTCCATGTCCCAATGGCCAGCTTCTGTAGCCGAGGATCAGACCGCCAGGGTCCCCGCCCTCGGCCACCACCCAAATATTATTATTATTATTATTATTATTATAACTTCATATTTTGTTACTCAGAAAATATTCTGAGTTTAAAAAGAATTAAATGCAACGACACAAATTTGTTAAATTAAAAGAAGCGGCTTCAAACCCCCCCCCGCGCCACTCATGTCGACCACCGTGCGCCACGCCCCGCGCCCCTCCCCCGCCACTCATGTCGACCACCGTGCGCCACGCCACGCGCCCCCCCCGCGCGCGGCCGCGCCACTCATGTCGACCACACACACACACACAAGTGGGTCTGAGCGGCTCAGATGAATGAAGCCATTGTCAGATCAACCATTTATTCTTGATTTCTGATACTGTACGACCCACGGGAGACAAAACATGCATCCGACACTTGCGGGGGGGGCGCGACAGCGCGACTGAAGAGCAGAACTTCCTCCGAACGCGTAGTTCTTTTTACTTCTCCATGTCATGTGTATGAATGGACACTTCCTCAGGAGGTGGTGGCAGGAGGTGGTCAGGAGGTGGTGGCAGGAGGTGCTCAATCCTTGACCACCTCCTGCCACCACCTCCTGTCATGTTGGCACGCGTCTTGCGCACCTCCTGCCACCACCTCCTGTCATGTTGGCACGCTGCGCACCTCCTGCCACCACCTCCTGTCATGTTGGCACGCTGCGCACCTCCTGCCACCACCTCCTGTCATGTTGGCACGCTGCGCACCTCCTGCCACCACCTCCTGTCATGTTGGCACGCTGCGCACCTCCTGCCACCACCTCCTGTCATGTTGGCACGCTGCGCACCTCCTGCCACCACCTCCTGTCATGTTGGCACGCTGCGCACCTCCTGCCACCACCTCCTGTCATGTTGGCACGCTGCGCACCTCCTGCCACCACCTCCTGTCATGTTGGCACGCGTCTTGCGCACCTCCTGCCACCACCTCCTGTCATGTTGGCACGCGTCTTGCGCAAGACGCGTGCCAACATGACAGGAGGTGGTCAATCCTTGACCACCTCCTGTCCGTGCTGCGGCGAGATGTTTTTTTGAAGCCATTTTCAGATCAAACCATTTATTCTTGATTTCTGATACTGTACGACCCACGGGAGAACATGCACTATATTAATATGAAGTTAACTGTAGTTTCGAGACACTTTAAAATGCTTCTGTTCAAAAACACATCCGACACTTGCGGGGGGGGGGTAGCAGTGCGCGACTGAGAGCAGAACTCCGAACGCGTAAAGTTCTTCTTTTTACTTCTTGAGTTTGAATGAATGGACACTTCCTGCTGTCTGAGGCAGGAAAGTAGCCTTATATGGTGTTTTGAGGGGTGGGGATTATGTAAATGACCTTTCCGCGTGCACGCGCAGCTGTTTAGAACAGGTGGGATTCATCATATTTACGCAACCCATTTACACACGTTTCCTCAGTATAGAAGACTTTGTTGAATCTGACGTGGCATGTTCGTACGAACGCTTTGTACGAACAAAAGTAGGAGAAATTTAGGATAAAAATACGAACATTTTCGTGAATGAGGGCCAATGTCTGCGTAGATCACCGCTGGTAAGGTCTTCTCATCTTCTGACATGTTGGAGAGCCGCCGGTATGGGTCTTGGCTGCCAATTATCTGTATTTTATCCAAATAACGTTCCTTTGCTGCAGGCTGAAGGTGGTCCACATAGTCTCTTGCAGCTTCTGTCTTCTTCACAGAGGTTTGTTTTACAGAGAACATGGTCAAATCAGAAATAAAACCGGAGCTCCGACTTCAACTACTGTGTGTTTACAACGCGAGTGTCTCCAAAATGGCGGTGCTTCCGGTATTGCGCAATCCGTGAAAGGGGTCTATAAAAAGACCTCAGGTTTAACTAAACAACATAAAAAGAAAAGCAGCATGCCTCTGCTCTCACACATTCATTCATTCATTCATTCAACCTTTATTTATACAGGCTAGCCTCGTTGAGTCACGGGGACTCATTTACAAGAGGGACCTGTCTCACTCACACCAAACAACCATCCACTCTCACACTCACACCTAGGGTCAATTTAGAGTCACCAATCAGCCTAACAAGCATGTTTTTTGGTCTGTGGGAGGAAACCGGAGTACCCGGAGGAAACCCACGCATGCACGGGGAGAACATGCAAACTCCACCCAGAAAGGCCCCGGACCGGGATTTGAACCGGCAACCTTCTCGCTGAGAGGCAGCAGCTCTACCAGTTGTGCCACCGTGCTGCCCAACATAAAGTATATAAATTGAATGCCAAAATCCCCGCAGGAAACGACAGACACCACTACTCTAAAAATGTATTTCTCTGAAACGCACACTTAATAATAACTTTTATTTATAACGCACTTTACATTAAACAAATCTCAAAGTCCTAACCAAAGATAGACTATTTTTTTAAACAAAGGGGAGGGTGGAAGGGTAGTCTGAGATCGTCATCATTGTATGTTCCCATACAATGGACAAATTAGTTCTCTGCATTTAACCCATCACACCATACACCCAGAAGGAGCAGTAGCCAGCTATGTAAGCGCCTGGGGAGCAATTAGGGATTGGGTGTCTTGCTCAGAGATACCACAACATGTGGGAATGGCTGGGAGTTGAACCGTGACTTTCTGGTCCCAAGTATATCTAAGACTGGCAGAAGATGACGTCCATTTGTTTGTTAGTTCTCCTAATTCATCAAATGTCACAATCATTTGAATTATTATGGTTTATGTGAAAGTGCAAATAAGCAATAAAAGGAGAGTTTTTGTGCATTTATCTATAAATATATTTAAAACGATGGACTTATATTAAAACTTCAAAGCTCAGAGTTCTGTGTTTGTTACCTGTGTAAGAAATGTAAATAAAAAAAATAGCACATGACTTTTTAACTATGTTATCATGTCACATGATCAAAAAGCCTCATTTGCTTTTATTATTGCAGTCAGACTTGTTCTTTTTGTTTTGAAAGGAAAGTCGTTAATGCCTGATGTGGAGTTCCTTTGAAGAATCCTTCATGCAGCTTTTAATTAATTTTAGATTCTACAGTATATTTACTGTGATGATGGTGTTGAGTCGATGGAAATGATGACGCCACAACATGAAAATGCATCACTTCCTCTTTGCACTGTAGTTTTTTAAAAATCTTTTGCACCACTAAGTTTACGATTCTATTGGATTCATGTTTATTTTAAAACATTTCATCTAAGCACTTTTGTTACAGCAGTTTGAATTGCATATTGTTCGAGGAATTGTTTGTTCTTTCAATACCTGATGTTTTATTGATGTGCCTAAAGTTAGCTAAGGCCCACATCATGGCCTTCTCACTCTCTGTTTTTGTGCTCATTCACTACATGTGTTAAATATTTTGCTGTTTCTCCACTTGATTTAGTCACGAAAGTACTTGTAATGATTGTAGAATGTTGACAGTTCAAAAGTAGGTTGTAGGAATTGGAAGCTCAGTTCTGCACTGTTGAAAAACAGTTTAAAGACACACACACACACACGCACACACGCACACACACACACACACACACACACACACACACACACACACACACACACACATATATATA
>JBBPBX010000232.1:37573-124877 GCA_038048925.1 Garcialebias charrua
ATGCTCTGAAAATGTATCCATAAAAAAATATGTGAAATCCTACCCGAACCGGAAACCCTGGTTAAATAAAGAAGTTCACGCCTTGCTAGCAGCCAGAGACACTGCATTCAAGTCAGGAGATAAAGTGGAACTGAGAAAGAGCAGGAATGAACTGAAGGATGGCATTAAGAAGGCCAAGGCCACGTATGCACAGAGGATCGAGGGACAGTTCACCTCACAAGACCCACGGAGCATGTGGAAGGGTATTAAATGCATAACAGATTACAAAGGCAAAAACAAACAATGCCCCAGGGACCCATCTCTGCCTGATGCCCTCAATAAGTTTTATGCACGTTTTGATGATCCAAACAGACCAGCTAGCACCAGACTCACCTCATCACCAGATGAAGAGCATCTCAGGGTGTCCGCAGCAGAAGTGAGAGGCAGTCTCAGAAAGATTAATCCTCATAAAGCAACCGGACCAGACAACATCCCAGGGAAAGTTCTGAAGGAATGTGCGGACCAGCTCTGTGAGGTGCTGGCTGACATCTTCACCACCTCACTTGCACTGGAGTCAGTTCCCACCTGCCTGAAGACCGCGACCATCATCCCAGTCCCAAAGAGCTCCACAGTGACTGGTCTGAATGACTATAGACCGGTGGCCCTCACCCCGATAGTCGCTAAATGTTTTGAGAAACTGGTCATGTCCCACATCAAGGCAACCGTCAACATCAATGAGGACCCTCATCAATACGCATACCGTGAGAACCGATCAACAGAGGACGCCATTTCTTCCGTGGTCCACACTGCTCTCACCCACCTGGATCAGAAAGACTCATACGTGCGTCTGCTCTTTGTGGACTTCACATCTGCCTTCAACACCATGATCCCCCAAACTCTGATAGACAAACTATCTACACTTGGACTAAGCCCCTCTATTTGTAACTGGGTACTAGACTTCTTAACAGACAGACCACAGTCCGTGAAGATCCACAACTTCTCCTCCTCCACCATAACCCTCAGCACTGGCTCTCCTCAGGGATGTGTGCTGAGCCCCCTTCTGTTCACTCTGCTCACATATGATTGTACAGCCACACTTCCAGGCTGTCATATTGTTAAGTTTGCAGATGATACAGCGGTGGTGGGATGCATCACAAACAATGATGAGTCCAGCTACAGACAGGAGGTGGAACACCTGGAGAGCTGGTGCAAAGAGAATAATCTTCACATGAATGTGAAGAAGACAAAGGAGATGATTGTGGACTTCAGAAGGAACAAACACACCCATGCCCCACTGATAATAGGTGGGTCTGCAGTGGAAGTGGTCTCCAGCTACAAATACTTGGGTGTACACATGAATGATAACCTCAGCTGGAGCAACAACACCACCAGCCTGATCAAGAAAGGTCATCAGAGACTCTACTTCCTCAGACGGCTGAGACGAGCTGGTCTGAGCAGCCCAGTTCTCACCTCCTTCTACAGGTGTGCAGTGGAGAGCATCCTGTGCTCCAGCATCAACGTGTGGCATGGAGGCTGCACAGTTGAAGAGAGGAAAGCTCTGCAGAGAGTGGTGAAGGCTGCACAGAAGTCTGTTGGAGTCAGTCTCCCCACCATCACAGACATTTACACCTCTAGATGCAGGAAAAGAGCCACCTGTATCATGAAAGACCTCACTCATCCAGCACACTCACTCTTTGCCCCACTCCCCTCAGGACGGAGGTTGAGGAGCATCAAGTGTAGAACCACTAGACTGAGGAACAGCTTCTACCCTGAGGCTGTTAGACTCATGAATAAATAAAAATAAAATTAAAATAAACACTGCAAAATATCACATCATGCTGATGCTGATCTGTTTTCTTGTTGCTGTGTTCATCTGTGTTCATCTGTGACCATCTGCTCATACAAACTCATGTTCGTGCTGCTGTTTATTCCCACTATATTAGGCTTAGTGTATTACTAGTTGATGTTTTTCTTAGTTAGTTCTCGATGTTATTACTGTTTTTCTCTTTCATTTGTTGTTGGATGTAACTGGGACCTCGTGTACATAATCTCGTTTTCATCTCATGTACCACATGCGGTGCAAATGACAATAAAGACTCTCTCTCTCTGACTCTCTGATATATATATATATATAAGCTGCACTGCTCTAACTATGGCCCTTGAGCCTTATTCATCTTCCAAATTCACTATGAAGTGTGTTCTTTAAAGTTACATTTGTCCTAAATATTTAAATATTGTCTGGTGTTTTTGACACATTCACCCGTTCTTGGACATAGAGTCAGCTACAGTCTGACTAATGTTTACCTTGTTTTTCCTAAGCTTTTAAGGAAGAAAAAAACAAATCATTAATGACGTTTGTTTTTTGAGTAACAAGTGTGAACACGAATGGTTTTGATTCTTTTTTCAATCATTATAATTAAATAATGTGAATTATTATTATTATTATTCTCCTGTTTTTTAGAAGATGACTCATTCCTTTAGCGACGCTTGTCGTGAGTGTTCTTTGAGCTGGAAGGTGTTTACTTCAGAGTGAGCCATAATGTTCCCTAGTTAGCCAAAACAATCTTCTCAGAGCTGTTATTTTGCACAAAGATCATTTGTGTGTAAAAAGTAGTTCATTTTGGACTCCCAAACCGGAGTGTTCGTTTTCATCTCCGAACCAGAAAGTGGTTTGTCTTTGGACCCGATCCAGATGTAGTCCGAGGTCCACTCGTTTATTCCCGAGCAGATAAACATGTTGCTCAATTACAATTCGTAAAAAACAAACAAAAAAACAGAAGTTTAAATAACTACAGAAGATGAAGCCTTTTCTCACTGCAAGACTCACGTTCTCAGCTTGAAGACCAAGCCGACTGAAGGTACCAATGAACGGTGCACTTTCTCATCAGCTGTTGCCCTCTCAGACCCCTGAAGCTGTCACAGTGACGTTCAGCTACCTTGGGCAGCTCCTTTCCTTTTTTAACCAAAATCCAGTGTTAACAATTTATTAAAATGGTCAAACTTTGTCTAAATTCATGCGCATATAGAACTGAAATATTTCTGCTCAAAGAGTTAATTTAGCCTTAGTTAAGAAAATTAAGCCTTGATTTATTCTATTGGTTATATTCTGTATATTATTAGTTTAGCATAATTTTGCTGTGGTTTATGTGTAATACCATAATGAATGTATGTTTAAGCTGTTTAAAAACGGCTTCTGATTTACACAATGTGGTAGGTTGCCACTTGGGCTTGTTTTGGGCTTGTTTTCATAGAGCTGGTTACTTGTTTGTATTGCGATATCTGGCAAAACTGGCTGCTCGCTAGCTTAGCGAGCAGCCTGTTTTGGCAGTCGCTGACCGCGGTGGTGAGGATGCTTGAGAAAAGTGGAGAGCTATGTCTGTATCATCTTAGCTACTGCGTCTGTATTGTGCGTGGCTAGCTTAGTGCTAAGCTAAGAGTGTGATGCTGTATGCTGTAAGTATAAAGCACTGTGTGTTAAGGTGCATTAAAGTTAAAATTTCTTTAAAACCCTACACTTTATTGTAAGGATGGTATCCCTTTCTCAGTCTCTCTGTACTTCCTAGTGTCTCCCAGTAATTACCCTGATCCAGTTCCTGTGTCCCTCGCGTATCCTGACTTGTAAGTGTTTGCTGTCTTGTCAGCTGTTTATTTATATTATTAAAGTGTTCCTTATTTTATGTCATGGCCTCTGCGTCCTGTCTGCACGAATGGGTTTGTTTCTGTTCAGCTCAGCCTGAAAATCCTGACATTTATTGTCCGTGAGCAACATCATTTAGATGAGTAGTATTGAACACGAGTAAAAAGTCTAGTGGTAATGTTGTTGTTTTTTAATTTAATTTCTTCATATCAATCAATCAATTTTATTTACAAAGCATCCTTCATTCTAAAAGCAGTTCAAAGTGCTGTATAGAATTATAAACAAAAAACCCACAAGATAAAAGCAAACAATACAAACAACAACAACAACAACAACAACAACAACAACACACAATTGTGTTGAAAAAATATAGCCTGAGCAGAGGTGATCCAGTTCAGGAAATTCAGTTAAAAAGACGTGTCTTGAGTCTGCTCTTCAAAACAACATTCTCTGCAGCCCTCAGGTTCTCTGGCAGACTATACCACGGTCGGGGGCCATAGTATACTAGAACGAGCCTCACCGTAAGTGTGAGTTCTGACTATTGGAACTGTTAGTAGTCTAGACCTTAGGGTCTGTGGGGGTTCAAAAGGTAATAACAGCTCCACAAGATAAGATGGTGCAAGACCAATGAGACATTTAAAAACCCCTAAAATAATCTTGAAGTCAGTCCTTAACTGCCAAACCAAATTTCCCACTTACTTTTTGAAACGACAAAGCAACATTTTAATGAAGACCTGTTAGCTGTTCAACAGAGTGAGTTTTACGGTACTTACTTCACACAAAGAATAAAAAATAATAAATAAATAAAATGAAACTACCCATAAAAGTTATTCTGGACAATAATATATATATATATAAGGATCAAAAATACACAGAGTAAGAACATAACCAACTTTGCTGGCTATCTATTTGTATGCACACAAAAGAAAACAGGTAAAATGCCTCCATGAGATCATAGCAGTGAGTACAAACAGTTTCTCTCTCTTTTTTTTTTTGTTGTTGTCAGATTCAGTTTGTTTGCTTAATAGAAGAGACAGATATTCCTTCTTTTTCATTAAATAAACAGCTCAAATATTTATTTTTATATTAATCATTCTTCACTCTGAACACATCACTGTTATAAAGGTCAAGACAAAAAAACATGCTTTAAAATCAGCAAACAATTGCATTGTTGTAATTGATCCATTATTTCTCCATTTAAAGTCAGGTGTGAGTTTTTGGCTTGAGCAGAGTTCAAGTATCTGGGAATCTTGTTCTTTAGCGATGGTTGGATAGAACGGTAGATAGATGGTTAGATAGAGTCTTCTCCACAGTAATGGGGGTGTTGCTTTGGTCTGCTGTGGTGAAGAAGGAGCTGAGACAAATTTGCTGGTCCATCTACTGTACATGCCAAACTTCATCTATAGTCATGAGGTATACATCATGACAGAAGGAATGGGATTCTGGATACAAGGAGCTGAAATGGGCTTTCATCGTTCAGGTGCTGGGCTCAGTCTTGGCGATAAGGAGATCTTCCTTCAAGGAGCTTGAAGTAGAACCTCTGTTTTTTGTCATCAAAAGCAGTGAGCTTAGGTTTTTCAGCATCAGATAAGATTCCATTGGATGGCTCCCTTTAAAGATTTTCCTGGGACATCCCTCTAAGAGGAGACCTCAGGGCAGACTCAGAACTTGCTGGAGGAATTAGGTATCCTCTCAGGACTGAGGACATATCGGGATGCCCCAGGAGGAAATGGAAAGTTCCAGTGGAGAGAGAAAAGTTTGGGTTTCTCTCCTGGGTCTAATGCAACCCCAACACAGTGTTGCGGATTAAACCTTACTTTCCGCTCGAGTTGGTTTTTTGTTTCTCTTTGGATCGAATGCTGGAGTGACAGACACGACAGAGAGGTACTTGAAATTTCAAACCCACTTTAATTAATCATAAGTTTAAAAAGTCACAGAATACATTTGTTATATTTCTAAAAGCCATTATATTTGTTTAAAAGAGAACCAGGGAGAAAGTGGGGAGAGAGGGAAAGAAAGAAAAGACATTGAATGCGCATTCAAGGAGACATACAACCTGAGAGTTGCTTCCTCGTGGCTTGTTCCTGCGTTGCGTGTCTGGAGGAGGAAGTCTGCTTCTTTATTCTCCTCTGTTGCCTATCTCTAAGCTCATGCTACAAGAATGTTTTTCTATCCTCAACTGATACCTAAACTCATGCTACAAGAATGTTTTTCTTACCCCTCAAAGTAAAAGTCCCTGCTATACAAACACTTGCCAGACCGGAAACACAAGGATGTTCTTCTTACCCCTCAAGGTTGAGTGGAAAGTCCCTGTAGTGTTTGCACAAACACTTGCCAAACAAGATACGCTTCTGCTTGCATTAACTTGCAGCAAATTAGGAGCAAATGAACCATGAAGACAAAAACATATTTTATTTCACAACAAAAAACCCTTTGGTCCTCAATTCCTGAGGTCCACCTTAAGAAATAAAATCACACAACTCATAGTGTAGTTTAATGCATATGTACACAATATTCAATCAGTTTTTTCAAAATCCTCCCAGTTATTGTTTTTAACAAAAGCAGTTGCCGCATCACTTCAGGATCTCTTTTCTCCAGAGTGGACGTGATAAGTCTAAGTGTCAAAGACCTTAAACAAGGCACGCAGCAGCACCCGCAGGTTATAAGTGTAGTGATATAGGCCCTCTTACCCCCCATTATATTGCAACATTTTGGTGGCTCGTCCGCGTTCCTGAGACGGTTATTAAGTTGTTTTGTGTAGCTATTGTCACGGTGTTTGTTGGCATAGTTCTGTATCCTGTTTTGGACTTATAGAATAGTTTTGGCTGGTGGGTGTCAGAGATTGCTAATCGTGGCATTGTCTGGTGCGGTTCCCGTTAGAATTATCTTTTCTTTCACATTTCAACGTATGCTTGAAGCTGCGGATGAATGAATGTTTGTTTTTGTGAGACGTTTCATTACATGTCGCGAGGTTGCATGCATTTTTTCGTTTTGTGACCGCCGTGTCACCTCTGCTTCATTTTATTACATCTGCGGATTGCTGTTGAAGGTCTGTTTCACACATTTGCTGCTCCATTTTCCCTAATCTGTTACAACGTGTTGTTGGCTGAGGTTCGGGTGGACCCACTCAGTTTGGACCGGGGCACGGTTCCGATAGACGTAAAGTCCGTTGTTTATACAGTTAGACGTACTGCCTTCTTTGGGAGGCGTGGGAGTTAGCCTGAATGTGCTTGGGCTCGTTAGTAGTATTTTCTGTGGTGTATTCTACGTTTATTTTGTGAAATAGTGTCCAGAACTTTGGGTCGAGCTAAAGCTAAAGCGGTACCGAGAGGCAAAATGGCTGCTTAAAGCGCTGTGATTGGTCCGTTGTGTCGTGTTCAAGGAAGTTGGTTCTGATAGACTGCTGGTTGTCAGATTCATATTTGCACACATTTCTGACAGTTTATCTGTGTTGTTTGGGTTCTATGCACGTGATATCGTCGAAGACTGGCTTAACCGCGGTGTTTTGCGATATTTTTGACTGTTTTAGAACATTGAAAAGTCCGTTCCACGCTAACGTTCGGCGACCGCAGGTCCGTGAACGCACCGCTCGAACGGCACGTCACACGTGGGTAGCGTTAGGTTTAGAAGACTTCATTTCCCGTGAGCACTTGGGTTTTAGAACTACATGTCTGTCTTTGCTGTGATTGGTTGATTACGCTATAGGTGTTGACGCTTGCGAGGTGGTGAAAGAGCCCACTCTCGTCAACTTTCACTTCAGCTGCTTGTCCCAGACAAGTTTCCAGGCTTGTTGTCCATTACTATCTTGGGGAACCAAGATGGCGCCTATTGTCACGGGCTGCTGTCTAACTCGTCTCCTGAACTTTTTACTGCTGTTCGTGTTCTGCCTTCTTTTCATCGACGATGCATCCTCGCTCCTGGTCTATGATCGCTCAACTCTTCTAAGTCTCCGAGACTCGCTGATCAACACACCGGCTACTGGCAAATATGGACATTTCAAGCCTCCTCCACCACCACCGTTCCTGGCTTCGATCCCAGCCTACCTACAACGCAACGCGACCACGCTGCCACGCAACAAGCGGCGCAGAAGACGCGGAACGAGGGCAGGCGTCCTGGTGAGATTTAAAAAGTATCTCTCGTCTCACAACACGCCGACGGCTGACTTACCTCCTGAATTCAGCGTCTTTGATGTCCGCCGTTCCTTCGCTCGTCGCCACAGAAGCCTTGTTGCTATCAATCATGTCGCCAGCGACCAGTATCCATCTTGCCCCCCGGTGAGGAAAACAGTGAAGCGAGGCAGCGTTAAACAACACCTCCGCCCGCTCGCTCGAGCTGAGAGTGACGTAACTGGCAGCGTTCCAGTACGTGCAGCATTGTTTAACGCCAGATCAATTACTAATAAAACTTTTATATTAAGTGATTTGATCTCAACTCATCGTCTGGATCTGTTTTTGATTACTGAAACCTGGCAGAAAACAGGAGACAACAGCTGCTTCTCTGAGCTTCTTCCAAATGGCTACTCCCACCTGAGCGCCCCGCGTGGGGCAGGAAAGGGGGGGGGCCTGGCTGCTGTGTTCAGTGATGCATTCAAGTACCGTTTGTTGCCTCAGAAAAACTATTCCAGTTTTGAAAGCATGATTTTTGTGCTGGAATCTGCTAAACCTATTTTGTGTGGCGTTTTTTATAGGCCCCCACAATACAATAAAAACTTTGTCAGTGAGTTTTCAGAACTACTGGCGGACTTGCTACCAAAGTTTGACTCTTGGCTTTTCTGTGGAGACTTCAACGTGCACACCTGCTGCCCAAGTAATCAGCTTGGATGTGAGTTTCAGAACCTCCTGGACTCTTTTAACCTGTCACAGTCGATCTCGGGGGCCACACACACCCTGGGTCATACACTGGATTTAATTATCTCCCACGGCCTTCAAATACCTGCTGTGGAGATCCTGGACACCTGTATCTCAGACCATTTTCCCATATTATTTGAATTTTTCACCACTCCTGCACCAAAGGCTATTCTCCCAGCACGTTTCTGCCGCTCCATCAACCCATTAACTCCAAATGAGTTTACTGATGCCTTTAAGAGCACTGAATTTTGCTCTGCTGTCAGCCTGGACCCATCTCTACATCCTGAGGACTTCATCAGCTCCTTCTATCACACCTGCACGACGATCATGGACTCCATCGCTCCTCTCAGACAGACATCTTCAAAAAACAGACCATCACCATGGCTCAACGAAACGACGCGAGCTCTTCGACAACGTTGCAGACAAGCAGAGCGAAAATGGAAGCGCGACCGGCTTCATGTATCTCAGGGAATACTGAGAGACTGTCTCTGTGAGTATGATAACGCTGTGAAACAGGCCAAGTCACAGTACCTCTCCAACTTAATCTCCACCAGCTCCAACCGGCCGAGGACGCTTTTCAGCACACTCCAGTCTGTCATCAATCCATCTGTCAATGTTCTGAAAACTGCCACACAGTCTACCTGTGATGACTTTCAGAGCTATTTTGTCAACAAAATAGACTCTATCAGACAGAACATTGTCAGTTCATCCAACACCATCCTGTCATGTACCTCTACAATAACCACTGCTGTTTTTGACCAGTTTGATCTCGTCTCACTGCCTCAACTCACCAAGGTGGTTCAGCAGATGAAACCAACAAACTGTTCTCTGGACATCATTCCCTCTAAAATGTTCAAACAATGCTTTGATGTAATTGGTCCTTGTGTTTTGTCATTTATCAACAGCTGTCTAACTTCAGGTTATGTGCCATCTGCTTTCAAACATGCTGTGGTCAGGCCTCTTCTAAAAAAACCAGGCCTAGATCCTACAGCTCTCTCTAATTTCAGGCCAGTTTCCCATCTGTCATTTCTATCAAAGGTCCTAGAAAAGATTGTTTTTATTCAACTTCAATCTTTTCTAGAACTCAACAACCTGTTTGAAAAATTTCAGTCAGGTTTTCGAGCTCGTCACAGCACTGAATCTGCACTGCTCAAAGTACAGAATGATATTCTTCTGTCTCTGGATGCAAAAAACCCTGCTCTGCTGGTGATGTTAGACCTCTCAGCAGCTTTTGACACCGTTGACCATCAGGTACTAATCAACCGCTTGTCTCAGCAGGTTGGCCTCCAGGGAGCTGTGCTTGAATGGTTCAAATCTTATCTGTCTGGGAGAACTTTTTCTGTCATGATAGGCGATCTGTCCTCCTCTTCATCAACCCCTCTGACCTCCGGCGTACCACAGGGATCTATTCTAGGGCCAGTCCTCTTCTCTCTTTACATGCTGCCATTAGGATCAATCATCACACGTCATAACCTGTCTTTTCACATGTATGCAGACGATTTACAAATCTATCTGCCAGTCACTCCCAACCCCTCACTCAGTTCAAACACTCTTGTCAACTGCTTAAATGACATTAAGCACTGGCTCTCTCAAAACTTCCTCCACCTAAACACAGATAAAACTGAATGCATTTTGTTTGGTGCACCTGATGACACCAGCAACATCCTTCCCAGTCCCAGTGTTGGTTTTCCCCTCCCCCACTTCAACTCGGTGGTCAGAAATCTTGGAGTGCAGCTTGACTCCAATTTAAAGTTTGATAAACAGATCAGTTCTGTTGTCAAGACCAGCTTTTTCCAACTCCGTCTGCTCTCCAAAGTCAAGTCATTTCTTAGTCGTGGTGATCTGGAGAAGGCCATCCATGCCTTTGTGACCTCCAGACTTGACTATTGTAATGCTTTGTATCTTGGCATTAATCAATCCTCCATCTCCCGTTTACAGCTTGTACAGAACTCTGCCGCGCGCTTTTTGACCAACACACGAAAATATGAACACATCACTCCTGTCCTGTCCTCTCTACACTGGCTCCCAGTTCAGTTCAGGATACAGTTCAAGTTGCTGCTGTTTGTTTTCAAAGCTCTGAATGGACTTGCTCCCCTCTACATCTCAGAACTTCTGAAAGTCCATCAGCCTGGCAGGGACTTACGATCTGCCAGTCAACACCTGCTGGAGGTGCCTCGCTCGAGGTACAAGCAATGGGGAGACCGGTCATTTTCTGTTGCCGGCCCAAAAGCCTGGAACAGCCTCCCCCTTGAGCTGCGTGCCACCTCCGATCCGACTCTGTTCAAAACCAAACTGAAGACCCACTTGTTCAAAAAAGCTTTCAGTGTGTAACTTTTATTATTTTGTATTTTAGTATGTAGCATCTTTATTTCAATTGCATTTTTATTTCCACTTGTTCAAAAAAGCTTTCTGTGTGTAACTTTTATTACTTGTGTTATTTTAGTATGTAGCATTTTTTATTTCCATTGCCTTCTTTTATCGCTGTGGTTTCTTATTCTATTTTCATTGATCTATTGTTCCCGTTTATTCTTCTTTTTATCCTGTTAAGCACCTTGGTCAATGCAAGGCATTGTGGAAGGTGCTATACAAATAAAGTTTATTATTATTATATTATTATTATATTACTATCTCTGAAAAGACTGTTTCATCGCGGTGTTTTTGAGATTTTAGTGGGTGGATTGAGTCAGTTGCTCTGAGTCTGCCGATCGCCATGTGACCAGGTCACATGACACCGGGAGCTGCAACTGTTTTATGAGGACCGACCTTATTTCTTTTAAACGCAGTTTAAAGAGTTTCATAGTTCAACCGATTTTGCTCACATAATTTTGTTTTTGTGAGCCAGGGGTTCTAGAGCTATATCACGTAACGCTTTAGATCTGTCTGATTGATGCTTTTCATCCGTTGTTAGATGTATGTGGGCTAAAAGCTGCAGCTTCGCTCACGGGTGATAACAACGCCTCTATAGCGGTCAGATAGAGAAATTACAGTCGCTGTGATAAACTCATTTCCAGCACTGTGGCCCCATCTGCTGGTTACTTTAGAAGACGCAGTCTTCCTGTAATTTGTACATGTTGAACGTTCCTGTTTTAAAAGGGGAACATTTTGAGAATATTGTACTCATAGCATCCTTTAATTTGATTTTCGCAGAAAATCAAATGTTGATGGCAGAACAGTTATACAGATTTAATACAGACATGTCTGCTTTTTGATAAAACTTGACACTTTTATCATAAATTCTGTGCAAAACAAGCTGTCTGTCTCAGTTATTTTAAACTGCATGTTTTAAATAACACACATGAGGCATCTTTTGTTTTGATTTTCACAAAGATCACATAACGTTGTCCGATTTTGTCTGACCTTGTCACTGGTCGACATATTAATAAAGATCACTGATTTTTATTTGATTTCACATCTTGGACACCATGTTGACTGCCGCAGGCATCACGTGGTGGGACTGCACACTGTGAAATAAGACCCACTTTACTTGATTTTTCACAGAAAATCAGTACAAAGATGGACGTTCTAGCAGGTGCATCAACAAATTGTGGGGCTGTTTCATCATTTGATAGGTACTTAGCTGCAAAGAGCGTACTTCAGGAACCAGGTAAACATCCCCTGGTGTTTTACGACAGGCTCCTCTCTGCTTACACAGGGGACAAAACTGTCCCTGGAATTGAGGAAGATTACCTGTTTAAAAGTCGTTTCACTTTAAATCTAATACCTTTCATAATGAAATGTGTTCACTTCAATGTTGATTGCAAAGAGAGTACCATGGCAGAAATTAAACAATGTGCTGTGGAATTTTTTGACATGCTCGAACAACGAAAAAACACCCTCAGTGATGTGCCCAGGTCAAGAGGTCACATCCCACTCGCAGAAAATAGAAGAGGTTCCCTCTCCTACAGAGTGCGAGAGTAAACAGGTTTTTCATGATAACAAACCACAGCTTGTGTCCAGCTGGAACAGTGACTCTGATCGGTTCACAGGGAGTTCTGCTCCTCTTTCACCTCAGGTTGAAAACCCTGAGATGAGCAATGAACCACAAAAGGCAGGTGTTCGCTCTCTAGATGAACCCAGATGGTTCGGATCGAACCAAAAGAGTTCTCTCATGGGTCTCACAGTGGGTGAAATTCGAAGGAGGTTGCATGGGCACCGCGAACCATTGAACGATGGTCGGTCCCAACATGTACCCACGAGAAGCGGCCCTCCTGCCCCTGCCCCTCGAACTGCACAGTTCGAGACATGCAAAGAGTCACACAGGCTCCAGATTATGGAAACGACGCCTCCGCGCGTGGACGTGACTGAGGTTGTGAGTTGTTTGTCAAATGATTTGAATGTTACAGTGGTTGACCAAGCTGACACAATGTGTGACGTTGTCCTTGATGATAACACAAACAACGTTGTTCATCCTGATGAAGCGATGCGCAACACTGGCTTTTGCAACAACTCAGTGCACACAGTTGACAACATCATCAACATTGACAAAGATGCTGACAGCAAACAAATTGCTGATGATCAGCGTCCTGAAAATCAAGATGCTGACAGCAAACAAATTGCTGAAAATCCACATCCTGAAGGTCATGAGGCAAACAGCCATCATGATGCTGTCAGCAACGACGATTACACAGACAGAGTCACACGTACACAGAAACGTGTGAAAAAACCTAAACGGTTTCTGTGCAACTTTATAAAAAGCAGTGTTGTTTTCGTTGACGTAACGCTGATGTAAATTTTTCGTTAACGCCCCCTTTTTTCATGACAATAATGAAACGGTAACTAAATAATCATTGCTCTTTAATGATTAAAACGTGACGAAATGTGTGTGAGTTTTCGTTAGACGAGACGAGACTGAACGAAAATGTTTCGTTCAATCAATAATTTATATTTCTGCCCAAGTGCCCATAATTATATTCTGTGTCGGAAAGTCAGCTGTTGTGTCACGCCCACCACCGCGGTCTTGATGCAGCATGGCCACGCGCTGCGCGCCGCTCACCTGTGACTTCCTTTTCAAACTGGACCATGGAAGATCCTGCAGCAGCATGTTGCACGAACGAAGGGGCTCGGTCGGTGGCCGGCCGGCCGCCAGCCCAGAAAAGATTTATGGACTTATTTTGTATTTAGCCCAACTGTGAGAAGAGAAGAACCGAATGTATGTATTTTTTTAAATAAATCCTGTCCTTGTTTGAAGCTGTTTGGTTATAGAATTGTCGCTGCTGTGTGTGTGGGTCAGGTTCTGGTTCTGTTTGTTTGGACTCACTGCTGCTGACTTGTCACAGAATAGCGCATTCACGTTTGACCTCCGCGTCAACTTTTTGCCTAATAAGCTCATTTATAAAACTGCGAGGAAGTGCTGTTGTGTAGTTATTGCATTTGAAGCGGGTAAACAAGCATATGCTGTCAGAAACTTTTTCTGCTCAGTGGTTTGGTGTGTCCAGGATCTGCTGTGGACCGAACGGTTCGAGACGGTTCCGAGAGAGTCCGTCATTGTTTTCGACAGTTGAATCGCTGTGTTGCTGAGCGTTGATCTTAGTGTAACTGTAGAATGTGATTTGCTATATTTCAGAATTTTACTGCTCTGTTAATAAGCGTTTTTATGTGTTGAAAAGTCCGGAAACTTTTGCTAACTGATAGCTACTTTCTGTTCAAAATGGCCGTGGCGTTTGTTTATGTATTGTGATTGGTTGTCGGGGCTGTGTAGAGACACTGTGATAGGTCAGAGGGAAAGAACTACAACTCCCATGACTACTTGAGTTAAGAACTCAGCCGTGACTCGCACACTCACCGGAGAAAAAGCCGTTCTTTTTCTTCAGAGAGTTAATAAATGAAGTTATTTCAGCGTTTGTCACATGCAGGTACAAAACTCATCCAAAAAGTGGATTTTTATCGTGTTGTTCAGTAACCATCGTGATTAAAATAAAAACTACCTCTCCCTTCGAGATGATGACTGGTCGACAAAACAGCTGACTTGATTTATAATAACTGCATAAAGTATTGTCAGATAAATTCTATAATCTTCAGTGACAAACTCAGTGCTCCATTTATTATTATTTTGATTTGGATTATGAATTGTGCAATAGAATAACGAGCAAAAAATAAAAAAAAATAGACTTTCTGAACTATAATACATTGACGTGACCCAATCTCATTTAAAGGGGGGCTTTCTTTTTTCACTAAGTGCAGATATTTCTGTCGTTCTGTGGAGGACGTGTGAAGCGATGCAGGCAGCAATGTGTTATGTTTTAATTGGTTATCTATAGTGTTTATTTATAACATTTCAAAAACACTTAACAATTTCAGACCTAACGTTTTGCACAGAAATTAGATGGAAGTCAAATTTCCTCTAATCTTTGAACAATGTATGTATAGAAAGATGGTTCAAACAGCCATTTACCAACACAGGTTGGTCGTTATATTTATTATCTGCGACGTTTTTATGTCTATATTCTGTTTTTTACCTTCATTTTGTATGTTGCCTATGTGTTGCCTGTTTGTTCAACATACTTTAAAGAGGAACTAAACCCAAAATTAACTTTTTTTAGCTGACTAATATGTTTTCTTTTTTTTTTTTAAGACTAAAACTAGACTTAAATTTTTTAAGTTTTTGTCGATTTAAACTGAACTAAAACCATTAAATATAGAAATGACTAAAACAGACTAAAACTAAGAAGTATTTTAGTCTAAAAGACTATGACTAAAACTGATATCAAAATGGCTGTCAAAAACAACAGTGATAAAAAGGGGGATACCTAAGAGAGCTTACCTGCCACTCACGTTGGAAGGGGTCCTCGCGCTAGAAGCACTCCTGGTTTGCGGCTCAGACGGGTCTATCATGTCAGCCGAACTGTTTGAGGAGCTAAGGACCGCCGTTAACGATTTTGACAGGCAAATACCCTTTGTGAAATACACTTATGGTGAGCAACAGGGCCCCGCAAAGACGAGAACAGCCCTAATAGCCATGGTTCATATGCAGATTGGCGAGATGTCACTATACCACCCGGTGTATGTGTCTGAACGTGACTCACTCCAGACTCCATTTTTGGTTAGCCAAGATTTTATTAATCGCTTTGAAGTGATTATAAATTATGGCAATCAGACAATGTGGGCCACAGTGAGCAGTCCACTGCCAATCGAGGTGCCTCTCCAAGGTCAGGACACTGACTGTCTAACAACAGGTACCGCTGAGGTCACAAAGGAATCCCCAACTAAGACCACAAGCCCGGTAAGTGAACCTTCAACTACAGGTGAGACAGAGGAGACTCAACAATTGGACCAGACTCTGGCCCATCACGAGGACCTCCTCTGCGAGCTGACACCTTCAGCACTCACTGAACACTACCTACCACCGGTAGAAGAAGGTGTGGAGATCCAAGGGTCCCACACCGATGACGCTGTACTGTCCTATGGGACAGGTAATTCGGCATACGGCCAAGATTTCAGTGAAGTCTTGGTTCAAGGACATCCGAGTCCTGGAGGTGACAGTCTACAACACGCTGACAGTCACTTGGACTCCATTGTTACAGATTGTGAGGACCCCTCCTCAAACAAAAGGGGGGCAGACTCACACTTCCTACCACGGGTAGAGGACGGTGTAGAGATTCAAGGATCACACACCGAGAACGTTGTGCTGTCCTCTGGGACAGGTAATTCAGCTATCAGCCAAGCTTTCAATGAAACCTTGGTTCTAGAGCATTTGAATCTAGAACTACTCAGAAATGACATAGTTCTTACAGACTCAAAGAGCACCTCTTCAGTCATGAAGTGGGAAGACATACATCACAACGACAGAGGCACGCCTGCGACGGCGCCAACAGTTGTGACATACCTGAATTACGCAGAAAGAGGTAAACGTACAGAGATACGTTGGCCGAAACCCAAGAAGTTCCTACGTACTGTCTACTCTAAGCTGCGTAAACAGCCTAAACTAAACAAAGGCATCCTAACTCGTGCCCATGGACGGACGTCCACACCCGTGCGCGTGGTCCCTCATGACCACAGGGGGGTGATGTTAGGTCATGCCCATGTCAAGGACAAAGATTTCAATAACCCCACAAACGACAAAGATCTCGCAAACTCAAAGACTTCATGGGAAAACAAGGTCGTCCAAGCACAGGATAGTAAATAAACTAAACAGTTTAAACTATACTAGTTGCGAAAAGAAACCGTTCCAACTAGAACTTAGAAACGCTAAGCATAAAACCCACAACAAAAACTAACCTTAACAACCGTTTAAATCTGCAGGATTTAATTGACATCGGTTATAAAGCTAAGAACTGTTTTTCTTGTGTGTGACACGTTGGAATCTGACGACCAGAGTGAGTTTGACGTAGTGAAACGTTGTTTTTAGTTGCTTGATTGCTACTTTTGTTGTTATTGAAGTTGTTATTGTTTTCTGAACACTCCCAGCCAATAGAGGTTTTGATTGTTGATTAGTTGAAGACTTAAATGGATTTAACTATGCCAACATGCTGTTCATTTTGTTAAAGATCTCAATCTTTGAAGAGTCATTGTAGATCAATACTACTTAAGGTACTATAATCTACACTGACCTCCCAATCATTTAGGTAGGACCGATTCGATCGTTTCTATTCTAGATCTATTCATTTTGATGAGTCTCGCCATAGACTTCAAAATTTATAGGGAATACCAAATCTTGCGTCGTTCGTCTAAAAGACAACAGACATTTAGACCAAACTAGTTTTCATTTTTTATTTTAGTTTAACCTAAACTAAATAATGAATGGAGGAATAGTTTGAAAGAAGAGGCCTTCGTTACAGAAGCCCTCCACATTTCTATAGGTATAGATCCCTATATCTGATTTTTACAGCATTGATCCACCCCTTAATTGGTAATTTTAGCTGATCTAATCCATGATAGCTTACATACCAGGTGCATACTTTCACTTCCGCTCTCGGCAAGGCTGGTCGCATCTCCTTTTGCTCCTAAACCTCCCTGGTTTCCCCCCCCCCTGCTTCTGCATTTGTCTCGTCTGTTACTCTTCAGCGCTCGCTCGAACCAATTTGGGATGGATTTATGTGCGTGGACTGTTTTCTGGGCTATTTCATCTATCGATACTATCGATAACAAAAATTTCCGCGAAGCGCACTGGCCAGGGAGAGCCAGGGCGCCCTATCGACACGCATGCGGTGAGCTACATTATGGACTCGATGAGCAGGCTAATGTAACTGTCCGCTCTCTCTGTCGGGGACGTGGAATCTCTGTGGTTTATTGGGATACTGGTGGCTGTCTGCCACTGAAGGGCTGAGGAGGACCGCAGCGATCGGCGTGCTTGCGAGACTTCCGCTCAGCGAAAATGCTTTGATCCAGGCTATGAATGACCTTCCCAGCTGTTGTACGGGCTGAACCACACGGTGGGAGAAGCGGTGGCTGCCGCAGACCTGCGGTGTGTGGGACTCGTTTACAGCCGTCCGGATTAAAACAGGGCACATACGGAAGGATCTTTTTAGCTTGGAACCTCTTTCGATTCGGCGATTTGGACCCAGAAACAGCACCTGGACTTAAAGACTGCAGTAAAAAGAACACTGTGGCCTGACTGAAAAATAAAGCAACTATTCTAATCTGGCCTCTGGCCTTGGACTGAAGGCTGTCTACAAATCTTCTCCTGAGCTGGGAGCTGAAGGGACCCGCTGCCCTCCCCCCTCTCCCCCCCAGAGGTCTCTTGTGTGCGTTCTCGGTTGGAGCCGAGCTGTGAGACCTGCGAACTGTTCTTATCTGGAGCTGATACACACAGACTGTTCCTCCCTGCCTGCCGTCATAAATCTGCAACAATGTCTTGTCTGGTTGTGCTTATTGCTGATAGAGTTTTTGGGACTTTATCATAGAGTGTCTTAAGGCAATCTTTGATAGATTCTTTTTTTGAATATCACAAATGATACCTATTGTGTTTTTCCTTTTTTCCATATCTGTTTGACCTTCATCCGGAGACGGATGAGCGCGGCCGCGCAGAAGAACATGTAATGTGTTTGGAAATGCTGCAGCTGCAGTGTTTGCTCTCTGGACTACTGTGCTACATAATCACGTTGTATTAATTAACTGGTGCAATGTTAATAAATAAATCTCTTATCTCTCTTATCTCTTATATAGGTAGGGTCTAATGTAAAATCCCAATCATAAACCCACCTAAAACCACATAATTGCATGACACATTGAACCAGGGTGGCACCGACTGGAAGCCATCCAGCCTGCAACCTTCGATGTGGGGACCTGCTGATCCAACGTTGGTCTTCAACCTTCATCCAAGGGCCGCCTCCTCTGCTTCAATCGAGGGATCCCCTCTACATGCTGATTAAAAACCATTCTTGCTGATGAAATCAATAACCCCCATCGTTGTGGATTTACCGTTGTGGATTATAAGACTTTGTTTTCCAAGGGATCACAGACTCAGTTTTCCATGGGTTAACAGACTATGTTTTCCAAAGGATTAAAAGCTTACCGCAATGGGATTACCTACGAACAGTATGGAATTTCCAAAAACATTATGGGAGTATAATTTTGAACTTTTTTTGACTTTTTTCCACTTGCTGGATTACATAGAGGTCAGAGACATTCGGTGGTATCCTTTCGTGTTGGAACTCATCTCCAAGGACAGGCGATGACTTCCAAAAAGGGGGACTGTAGTGATATAGGCCCTCTGTCTTGACCTTCAAGTACACCTCTCTGCATCTCTCTGAAACTCTCAGTGTTACACCTTCTTGAAACTCTCAAGGAGACAAATGGACACTATATTTCGTTACAATTATTTTGAATTAATGGACACTAATTAATCAGATTGAACTTTCTCTTTAATGTGTGTTAATTCAGAATTGATCTACAGTATATTTTGTCATTTTAATGATGATCTGTTACTTTCATGAGTTTTGACCTTCTGCTGGTTTTATTTCTGCAAGAACAAGCAGGTTCTGAATCTGGGACATGAGCCATGGTAAACTTTTAACTTGCAACTTCCTTCTCTGTTTTGTCTGTGAAAGTTAGCCACAATATTCTCTGTGCTCACAAGCAGGCCATCTGGCTGATTCTGTAAACAGTTTTCCTGTTGTCCGTCAGAGACATTTCTACCTATGGAATTAAACTTCCATCTTTTATTTTGTTAAACCAGCCAATAGTTATTAAGGAGGTGGGTCAGACCCCGCCTCCCATATAAAGGTCCATTTCTTGCTTTTTCTTTAGAGTCAAAGGGAAGAACCTCCTAAGAACTTGGTTTCTTCTCTGGAAAAAGCTGGAGACGTCCCGGTCATTGTGTCAACTAGACCCACGTCTCAGCTGGAATCACGGCAAAGCCTTGCTGTGCCTCAAAACACTCATTTCTGAAAGAATTTGTTTTCTGAGGTTTTATTTTGAAAATCAGTCAGCGCGCTTGACCTTTGTTCCCTGCCGAGGGAGGCGAGTTTCCTCGTATCGTGAATCAGCCACACACGCTGAAGTTTCAACTGGACGGCCGTTGGACAAACCCATCCACGTGTGTGTCCAGACACTTCTCCACTCTTATCTCCAAGAGACGAACCGTCAACAGGTAACGAGTCGTGGTGTGTTTGAGCGTGCGGGAGCCCAGCAGTCTGCTCGTGTGGGAAAAAGGTGTCACCCAGTCTGGTTCAAAATAACCAACTTCAGTTAACTTAGCTTTCACTTATTTCTTCCTCCTATTTCTTATTTTTCATAAGCTATTAATCTGTTAAGTAATGTGCCAACAGAAAAGTTCCTAACTGTCTGTTTGTTTTAATTTGAATTCTTGTCAACGTAGTTATTAAATCAGAGCTAATATCGATACAAATGTTTAATGTACTTTCATGATAATTTCAATAAAAGGTCTATTTTCTGGTAGACCAACATAAATTGAAGTCTCTTGTGAAGTTACATTTCTGGCTAATCACAGTTAAAGCAATTTAATACCGGAAAAAGGATGAACTCGCAAATTGGTGGCAAGTTTGTACAGATAAAGTCTGCTCAGACCTGCGCATCTAAAATATAGGTAATTCAGTAAACTGACCAGTAAGTCCTATATTATTACAATAATGGTGGCCCTGTAAGTGTTTAAATACCTTACCCCCCATTATATTGCAACATAAGTATGCCTAAGAAAATAGCCATTGATACCATTATAGATACCAACACCTGTTTCCAGGGACCGAAGATCTTTATCAGCCAATCGTCCAGTGGGTCGTCCAGACCCGAATGAATTTATTAATATGCAAATTGTAGAATATAAGGAAATATATGCAAACTATGAACGATAATAATAGTAAGCGCTTTAGGATATTGCAGAATTATAAACCTTAAGTTTCCCAAGTTCCTCCTCCAGCAGCAAGGCAGTTGTCTCCCTTGAACACACAAAAATAGAGAAAGAACACAAGATTTATATCACCATCACAGAAACATTAATATACTTTTGAATGTGCCACACGTACTCAGGGGCATTCCCCTGGACAGCTACTCAGGGCAGACCCCCGGCGTTGCTCGGGAATGTCCTCCTATGTCCCCGAGTTTTCTTCGTGTAATGTGAGACTCTAATATGTAATGTTTTTATCTTTCTAGGTGTCTGTTCTATGTGTGGATATTCCAGCACCGAGTGGCCCCATTAAACAGAGTCTTTCTGGGCCCGCACGCAACTATACTCGGCTACTTTGGTCTACCAAGGCACAAGAGTTCGAATGCGACCTCTTCTTGTCGTCCAGCCCAATCCTTTAGCTCCTTCCTGGTTCACGGGCTGGAGCACACTGAACCGTGTGGATCCCCTGGCATTGACACGCACTGCCTGTGGTGTGCGTTCAGCGACCCCACACGGGTCCGTACTTGACCAGAGCTGTCTGGTCTTGCCTCCTTTGAAATCTGTTGAGAAAATCTAAACCACAAACTTTCGACTTGTTAGATTACAACAGGGCCTCTTGGTTTAACCCAATTCACTCATCTGAGAGAAGGCCCAAACATGGGTAAATCCATGTGAGTTAAATTACTCTCTACTGTCTATCCATAAACCCACTCACAATGGTACTGATAAATCAGATTCTAAAACGTAAGCCAATTTCTCCAATATTATATTAAAATTTGTACCCAGAAATGTGCAATAAAACAAAAATAAAGTTCCATCCTTACCTCCTCAGCTGGAGCATTTCCAAGAACCACCTATAATAAACAGAATGTACCACAGCAAACAACACCCAATAAATTATAAATCAGTAGTACAAAGAATGAATCATGCATGTTAGTTGGGTTTGGAAGAGGCTTAATCTTCATTAGGGTTAATTATGAGTAGTTTTGAGGCGGTTCATACTTACAAAAATACTGTACCTTTTCACTCAGCTTATAGCAGAAATTACACACATAAAAGTAACATAGCAAGCGGCGGCAGAGCATAATTCACAAAACATTGTACACCTGTGGTTCTATACACCTTCTTCCTGAGTCAATAAGTCACATGTCGTCTAGTCAAGTCAATTGCTATAAATCTACAGAACCATCATATTTCTAAACACCCTCTGATCAGGTCCACTTCAGGTTTGAGTGGTTTGAGCCTGCAGGCCAGGAAACATTTCCAAGGGGCGTCCCCCATCCTGCTTCACACACATTTCACAGAGGAAAAAAAACATTGTTGTTAATTGCTTATATAAACCTTTAACATTGTTGTTAATTGCTCATATAAACTTTTAAGACGCCTCATACTATATGGGTGACTATTTTGTTCATTCATAATCTAAAACCTCTGTATAACAATAAAACGTTCAAGACCGATGCCGCCTCAATATCGACGCAAGTGAATTTTGTTTATAACGCCAATTTATCAGTTATCCTTATTATTCTTTGTATACTAAAACATACCATCTTTTAGTTAATTAGTTATTTCTAGGAACATTTGTCAACCTAGTTGTTTCTAGGAAACATTTCCAATCTAGTTATTTCTAATTCTAATTAGTTATTTCTAGGGACCAATTTCAACCTTTCTATTTTTAGAAACATCTGTCAACCGTCCACCTCTTAACCCCCTTTTGAAACAAAACTCTACCTTGTTTCAATTACGCCAAAGTCATTTGGTTATTAAATTGGAAATTGTGTCTAAATTTACCATCCTTTAACCTGAACACTAAAGTCAGGATCCCAGAAAAATGTTTCCTAAAACCTAGCCTATTGCCACCTCTAATTCGGTTTTCACAACCATATAGCTAACTATAATCTACGATATCCTCTCATTTTCTTTAAATTTATAATCGTTTACCAAAATGTACCCCTTGTGACACATCAGAATCCCAACATGCACTCTGCCAAGGATAACTGCTGCCCTCTCTTCAGTTCTATCAAAACCTTGTATGAATGTTTGTGGAGACACAAATTTTAACCTGCAAAAACAAAAATATAAAAGTTAACTCGTTTTAGGGTCAGGAGCTGGGATCATTTCCCTTGCTTTCCTTAAGCTTCACCACAGAGTTACAGGAACCAGAAAAAGCAAGTCGTCAGATCCACCTGAGCACAGTATAACTGAGAATCATGAAGCCTGCGCTGGCAGGCCCTAAATGTGCCTATGTGTTTCATTTAAAAAAAAATGCATCATAGCAACTGTAGTTTTGATCCCGGCTACTAAGATCAACGACAGATCCTCACAGATCAACATGGGTGCGGCCTTTGCTGGTATGAGTGACTTCAGGACCATTTGTTCTCTTGTCTGTTTGGAGAACGTGTTCAGCTTTCTCTTGTTCCAGCCCCCAGTGAGACGTTCACTGGGTTCTGATTCTCGTCAGGACCCCCCAAATCCGGACCGTATATTCTGGCCATTTGTGTCTGATGACCATGTTTTGACAGTTCTTTGAGAAAGTCTTTGCCTCTGCTCGGCTGAAAGTTTCTGTGGACAGTCTTTTGTTCTTTTGGTGCCTTTGTTGTTTTCAGTCGTTCCTTGCGTAAGCCCCTCAAAAGTTCTTTGAGCAAGGTTGCATATGAGTCCAGCCATGTTGTTGTTGTTCCCAGTGAAGTCACAGTGAGTCAGTTTCTGGACACACCTTCATATTAAATCTGATCCGATCTGATCAATAACCACAGTAGCTGAGATTCAAAAGTCAGATGCTGCATGTGTTTTGACAGAGGCCTATCTTAATGCATATTTACCATTATGTGTTCTGTAAAGATGAGGTGGGATTCATAAGACTCACTCTTGCCGTTCCACCAACACTGTTCAATGAGGCTATTTAAAAAATAAAAAAATTAAAAAATCATTAACAGACCAGGATCAAATTAATTTTCTGTTAACAAGCTTTATTATGGATCCTTCGATGGAGGCATCTTTTAATCTGATCTGCACAACAGATCCAAAACATTAGTTTACCTAAAAGTGAAATAATCAATTTACCCTGAAACCAAAAAATACTGTAGCCTACTTTTATTTTAGAAAATATAATTTACTGTTTCCTAAGACCCCCTTGCTAGTATACAGTCTATGATAATTAGCCAATTCCTTGAGCCATCTAAGATCTGCCCTCTCGTTGGATTTATTTATGTATTGTGTATATTTTCATGTCTAAACGGCACCGCGAGATGCCCTCCTGAATTGTCAATTTGAAATTGTTAAACTCAGTGGCTCATTTATTCAAAGTAAAAATATGGGCTCGTTCATTTTGGCCTGTTGTTCCAGGTATATAACTATTAGTCCAGGGGTGTCAAACTCATTTTGATCTGGGGACCACATACAGCTTAATCTGATCTCAAGGGGGTCAGACCAGAATACTCATTCCAAAAGTCCACTTTTTTTCTTTGTATTAGTGCAAAGAATAAATAAATTATAAAAATATTAACATTAAATTAATTGTCCTTTTACACTTTTACTCAGTTTAACATTTAAGTGCATTATACATTAAAAAACTGATCAGTGATTGCACGTTTTAAAACATTTATTCAACAAACTGTTTTGTTAAATACCCTGATGCATGCTTAATAATCCAGGTAGAAAAATCTAAAAAAGCTAAATCTGGGTCTCTGGACATTAAAAAACAGTTTTGTTAAAACCCTTTCCTGCATGTTAAAAATGCATCAAAATTTAGAAATGAATGAATTTTAAATCCATTTTTCACATCTAGGGAGCAACTGTTAACCCATAAATTAAGCGAACATAGCTGTTTTATTAATGTTTGTTAGTGAAAACTTGCTCACAGGTAGGTAGTCCCAAACTTAGACATTTTTGCAGCCAGTTTAGGATAGTAGTAAGAGATACTTGTAAAATGTTTCCAAGCCCACAGAGGCAAATTTGTCCTTCAATTCTACATCACATTGCAAATAAATGATTTCAACATGTCAACAGCACATCAGAAGCTCTGATGGTGAGAGAAAAACTGCTAATTCTGTCTCGAGTTTGCCTTTGTGGCGGTGCTGACACGACTGTGGCTTCGTGCACTCGGCCCATCTTGTGTGCGTAATTTTAATCATGTGCCCTGTCAATAAAGATATATTCTATTCTTCTAAAGACCTGAAATCATTTCTCAAACTCCCTCACAACCCTGAAATCTTGTTTTTGTGCTGTTTCACATCAGGATGAACGCTTGCTGCGCACATGAAGACAGGGAAAATGAGCAGAGCCTCCGTTTGCTATCTGCTGCACTAAAACACAGCGCCCCTGGGTCCTAGAGGCAGCCGGTTTGAGTAGGACAACAACTGACTAAAACACAGCGCCTCTATAGCGGACAACATAGGAACTGCAGATTTTTAAGAAAATAACGTTTATTTTTTTTTTATTTTTTTAATAATAAATCAGATTCATCTGCGGGCCGACTAAAACCCCCTGGCGGGCCGGATGCGGCCCACGGGCCGGGTCTTTGACACCCCTTAGTCGATTTTTAAAGTCCAATTCTCCACTTATTATAAATTGAGATTCAATTTATGTCCTCAATAGATTAAAATTAAAGGTGTATTTATTTAAGACCTGTCTGTGAGGGCTACTCCCTCTTTAGCACTTTGAGATTTTCATTAATGAAAAGTGCGTTATAAATTGAATTCATTATTATTATTATTATTATTTATTATTCTTCAAACCCCAATCTGTCCTCTTCTTTTATTCATCTGACTCCAAACAGTTATTAAAATCTGTACCTGCATCCTTTTACTTTTATTAAATGTTTCAGAACGAATAACCCAACTGGATGACTAAATTAAATTACAAATAAAAGTGACTCCGACCTGTTTTTGGTTTTTCTAGAAATTATTACGCTTCTGTCTGCAGTACCTTTTTTCGTCCATCAGGGGTCTCCATTATACTCAGGCTCAGTGTTGCTAGCTGCACGATAATTTTTGTATTTGTACGATAATTTTGCCCTCTGTACGATGCACGATCAATAATCCCGAAAAGGGCCAAAAATACAATAATTTGGCCATTCTGTAAACGTGTAGTTGTGATCGGTTTCCATCAGCCTGTCGCAACTGTCTGTCTGAGTTTTTTTATGAACCCTGAAGGCGTCTTGAAATTCCAGCTAATCGTGCTTTTCTAAATGTGACAGAAGACTTACTGTAGAGCTCATTATTTGCCACCAGACAATAATGCGTATTAATGTCTATGGTTCCCCCCAGTACTGACGCCACAAAGCTGTGAGTGCCTGTTAGACGCTACAGTATTCAACAATAAAGTGACTATAGGGCATACTTATTTTGTTTATGATGGGTGTACGATAATCTTACATTTCTCACCTGGCAACCCTGCTCAGGTTATACACGAAACGACTGTGTCTTTTGCGTCCCCATAGTTGCCAAGTCCGCTTATTTCAAGCGGCATTGGGCTTGTTTTTGAATTGTGCATATCTTCAGTGCTGAGTCCTTTTAATTAAACTTTTCTTTTCAAGTTTAATTATTTTTTATTTTATTTTTTTAGAGATATGTATGGGAACAATTAAATAAATAACAAATAGGACAGTGCTTTTATTGAGGCAAGAAGAAAATGTTGTGATGTATCAAAGGTATTAAACTTAATGATTTCTGTATATAGCCTGTTTCAGCTTTTTCAGCTAATTCTACATTTTTTAATCCAACCTTTTCAGCCTAATTTAGCAAGAGCATGCTCTTATTTTAGCTATTGTTCAGCTGGTTTTAGCCAATTAAAGCTTTGCTTATTTTCTCCTTATTTCAGATTTTTTTTAAAAAATTTTTTTATTCCTGATTGTTTCAGATATTTTGGATTATGCTTCTTTGGGCTTATTTCTGCTAGTTTCAGATTTCAGATTGCTTCTCATAAACATTAAATATACCATACTCACCAGCTGTAGTTTTTTGCTTCTCCAACCTGTCTTTCTCTTTCCGGATTCTAAGTATTTGTTCCCACATTAGGTTTATAGTGCTATTTAGTTCTGAGTGCTGACCTAGTTCTTTTAACTTTTTTTTTTTTTAAGTAGTTTTTCTTGTTTTTTGTCCTGGACTGACAAAGACATTGCATTTTTTACGATTTTAGTCTGCTCGGTCAATGTTTTAAGCAAGGTTTTCTCAAGTTTTTTGCTGAAACTCTCCTCCATTTCACACATCCACACCAAGCCTATTAATCTTTATTGATACTGGAACAACCAGTGAGACCACAGTTATTCCCTGAAAGGAATGTCCTTTAGCAATCTGAACGTTCCTCAGGGGCAAGCTAGATTACCAGGATTCTTTTACTGTGAATTCTCACACAGGAACTTTTTCTTGTAACTCATTCACGCAGTTGGTCTTATAGTTCTTGACAAAAGACAAACATCAAACATGAAAGACAATGGACAGGCCAACTTTTGCACTTCATTCACACGAGACTCTGACACCAGAAAACTTCAGCAATGGAAAAAAATTTTTTTAGAACCTTTTGAGTGTAAAATAAGATTGGTATGTGTGTTGACTCCTCACAGGGCAAGAAACCTCATTATTTTAGAACATAAAAAAGGATTTAGTATTCTGTGACTAATTTTATTCTATTTTTAACTGGTCCAGGTTTGGAACTGTATTGGATTACTTTATCAGCGAAAGTCAGCGTGTTTTCCTCAATTTTTCACTCAGTCCCACACTTTATTTATTTTATTTGTTTGTAGGTTTGATTTTTCAATACCTTTATTCCTAGTGTATTATAACGTATTTTACGCATGGTAATATACAAATACACCACCTCACCAGATTCCGCCTCTACTCATAATGACTCAAATTATAAGTAGATTTAATTGACACTGTTTTATAGTTAGCCACAAAACCTAACGAGATTTACAGTAAACTCAGTCTAGGGTTACAGGAGTGACGGCGAATATTTATTCTAAAACTCCACTCCCCCTCAACCAGATGGACCCGTCGGACCACCGGTGGCTCGACCACTGCGTGTTTTTACTCTGGAATCTGGAGTCTTGGCTGGAAACTTATAATTCTACTTTTAATTTTAACGTTCCCTTTTTTTTCTTTTTACACGTATTAACCCTGGAGTCCAAACACCCTGAGTAAACTTTGCCTATAAATGTCCAATTTCAGATTTTTTGTTGAAACAGGCAATCTGCTTACCTCTTGTTGTGTAGACCGGTCTGTTTTCAGCATGTTGGACTCTCTTCCACTCCCTTTATCGTCCTTGTAGAAACATCTCAGTGGGACCTCCAATTTGTTGCGGATTAAACCTTACTTTCCGCTCGAGTTGTTTTTTTGTTTCTCTTTGGATCGAATGCTGGAGTGAAAGACACGACAGAGAGGTACTTGAAATTTCAAACCCTCTTTAATTAATCATAAGTTTAAAAAGTCACAGAATGCATTTGTTCTATTTCTAAAAGTCATTATATTTGTTTAAAAGAGAACCAGGGAGAAAGTGGGGAGAGAGAGAGAAAGAAAAGACATTGAATGCGCATTCAAGGAGACATACAACCTGAGAGTTGCTCCCTCGTGGCTTGTTCCTACGTTGCGTGTCTGGAGGAGGAAGTCTGCTTCTTATATTCTCCTCTGTTGCCTATCTCTAAGCTCATGCTACAAGAATGTTTTTCTATCCTCAACTGATACCTAAACTCATGCTACAAGAATGTTTTTCTTACCCCTCAAAGTAAAAGTCCCTGCTATACAAACACTTGCCAGACCGGAAACACAAGGATGTTCTTCTTACCCCTCAAGGTTGAGTGGAAAGTCCCTGTAGTGTTTGCACAAACACTTGCCAAACAAGATACGCTTCTGCTTGCATCAACTTGTAGCAAATTAGGAGCAAATGAAACATGAAGACAAAAACATATTTTATTTCACAACACAGGCAACCAAAGCCACTGATTTTTCCTCACTACGTAAGTTGGTACTGTTGGAAGAGTTCAAAAACTGCCTTCCTGGTCGTACAGTCTTGTACTTGGATGAGCAAAAAGCTACCATCTTACAAGAGGGAGCTGTCTTAGCTGAAGAAATTGCCCTTACTCACAAAAACATTTTTGTAAATCTGATCAACCTCCTCGGGATAAAATAGGGAAAGATGTGCTACAGTCTCAGGTTAAGAACACTTCAAGCTCCAAATCTGAGAGACAATGGCCCTCATTCACGAACCGTTCGTACGCAAAGATTTGTTCTTAAACTGTGCGTACGAGTGATTTAGGATCATTTGTGGCATTCAACAATGTTTTCGTATCCTAGGATTTTTTTCAGATATGAACAAAATCTACGTGTGGTCCAGAGCTGTCGTATATTTTACGAGCGTCAGTCTGCTGTCATCCAGACGGAATTTCCTTCACTAATAACTTATATTTCATTATTTATAAAATATTCTGAGTTTGAAAAAAATTAAATGCAACGACACAAAATGGTTAAATTAAAATAAAGCGGGTTCAACCCCCCTCCCCCCCGCGCCCGGCCCACGTCGACCACCGCTCGTGGCCTCCCGCGCGTGGCGCACGCCCCCACCCCCATGCCCCACGTCGACCACCTCTCGTGGCCTCCCGCGCGTGATACGCGGCCCCCCCCGCGCCCCACGTCGACCACCGCGCGTGGCGCGTGGGTCCCCCGTGCCCCGCGCCCCGGGGATGGTCCGTGCGCGCCGCACGATTGTGTCCTCGGCTTTATCACAGCTGACACACACACACACACACAGCTCCGTTGCAGAGGGAGGGGGTAAAAAAGCGGAGCTTATACAGTCGTTTCATGTCATTTTTAATATAAATCTGCCTGTGGCGCACACAGATGTCATCTGTATTCTGTTTGGATCGCGCGTCTTCAGAAGTGGGTCTACGCACAGATCCGGGGCTGAACTATGATCAAAGGCGAGTCAATTTAATTCGCCAAACCGCGTTTGTGTGTTTAAAGCTGGACCGACCTGTTTATGAATGGACACTTCCTGCTCGCGGTGGCAGGAAACTATATCCTTATATGGTGTTCAGAGGGGTGGGAATTATGTAAATAACCTCTCGCGTGCACGAGCAGGTGAATAGGACAGGTGGGATTCATCATTATTTACGCACCTCATTTACACACGTTTCCTGATGATAGAAGTGTTTGTTGAATCTGACGTGGCATGTTCGTTCGAACACTTCGTACGAACAAAAGTAAGAGAAATTTAGGATAAAAATACGAACATTTTCGTGAATTAGGGCCAATGTTTTTCTGCCTGGGGCGGCCGTGGCACAATGGTAATTGCAGTCGACCCCTGATCGGAAGGTTGGAGGTTCGAATCCCGCATCCGCCCACCATGTGTCGTTGTGTCCCTGGGCAAGACACTTAACCCCAAATTGCTCCCGGTAGGTCTGGATGGCGCCTTGCAAGGCAGGCTACCACTACCGGTGTATGAATGTCTGAATGAATGGGTGGATAGTTGGTATTGTAAAGCGCTTTGGGGCTCCTCACAGGGAGCTGGAAAGCGCTATATAAATAAGCTCCATTTACCATTTACCATTTACTATCATAAAATGGGGCATATTGTTTCTGACTGTTTGGCCCTTAAAGGTAAACAGGCACCCCAACCACCAAAACCAGCTAAAGGGGTTGGCCTGGTTAAGACGCCGAGATCTTCCCTACATCTCTCAAACATGACTGAAGCTGATGAATGTTTTAAGCCCTTCATTTTTGATGGTCTTATCTCTCTAACAGGACTTCCTAAGGATGAGAAACCTGTTAGGATACTGAGGGACACTGGTGGTTCTCAGTCGTTCATCCTGTCCAGTTTTCTGCCATTTAATGCTGACTCCTCCTGTAATGCAAGTACAATAGTACAAGGAATTGGAATGACGTATGTACCAGTACCTTTACATTATGTTCACATAAAGTCCAAGTTGGCCTCTGGATGCTTTAAAGTTGCAGTGAGAAACTCATTCCCTGTGCAAGGGGTTGAATTTATCATGGGAAATGATCTTGCTGGAGACAAGGTACTTCCTAATCCTGAGGTGGTGGATAATCCCAGTTGCATGATGGGTGAAGATGTGGTGTTGAAGTCCCATCCTGATGTGTTTTCTGTCAGTGTTCTTACCAGGTCCCAAGCTCGTAAGCTGAAGGAAGTGAATTTGGATGACTCTGTTCTTGGCTCTGCTTTGATGGAGGACAAGTTACCAGCAGAGGTCCTTTCAGGAACGGCACCCCTCAAGGAGGACTTTACCCCAAGATCAGAGGTTTTTCTCCCATTATCAATAACGCATGAGAGTTTGAGCCAGGCTCAGAAAAGTGATGAAACACTCACTAAATGCTTTGGAGGTGTGTGTGATTCAATAAAGAGTAATAAAACTCATACGTTTTATGTTGAGAATGGATTACTCATGAGAAAATGGATTTCAAGGCCTGCCTTGCAACAGAAAGGTAGTGAAGAGGATTGGGGAGTAGTGCATCAAATTGTCATTCCTCAAGTTTATCGTGAACAAATACTACACCTAGCACATGACCACTCATGGTCTGGTCACTTGGGAATCACTAAAACCCATGACCGTGTTCTACAGCATTTCTTTTGGCCAGGCCTCAAGAAAGATGTTGCCAGGTTCTGGTTTGCCAAATAGTAGGTAAACCTAATCAAAGGGTTCCACCGGTTCCCCTTAAGCCCATTCCTGCAGTTGGTGAACCTTTTGAGCGTGTTCTGGTGGACTATGTGGGTCCTCTGGCCAGAACAAAGGCTGGTAATCAGTTTCTCTGTGTGCTGCCACTCGCTTCCCTGAAGCTATTCCATTAAGGAGAATCACAGCACCTACCATAACAAAAGCTCTTTTGAAGTTTTTTGCAACTTTTGGTCTGCCTAAAGTTATACAGACTGATCAAGGCAGTAATTTTCAGTCCAAACTTTTCCAGCAAACTTTCCAGTCTTTTGGTGTTAAACACATTACTTCTAGTCCTTATCACCCTCAGTCACAAGGCGCACTTGAGAGATGGCACCAGACTATTAAGGCCATGATGCGAAAGTATTGTCTTGAGACGGGAAAAAACTGGGATGAAGGACTTCCTTTCTTGCTGTTTGCAGCCCGAGAAGCAAAGCAGGAATCTCTTGGATTCAGCCCTGCTGAATTAGTTTTTGGACATGGTGTAAGAGGACCACTGAAGGTTCTGAAAGAACAACTCCTGTCAGCTGACTCAAAGCCACAATCTAATGTGCTTGAGTTTGTCACCCAGTGTCGGGAACGTCTTTACCATGCTTGTTCGATAGCAAGAAATTCTTTGTCTGCTGCCCAAGGGAAAATGAAAAAGCTATATGAAAAAAGGCTGTACAACGGTCATTCGAACCAGGTGACAAGTGTAATGGACCTACCCAGGGTCAAATTAGGGTCTTTGAACTGTCCAGTGATGACCTTTACTGACCTCTCAGTAAAGCAAGACATTTACTACAAAATCATTCATTTAGCTATAATCTGATAAATATAGTCACCAAAAGAGACTATTTCTATCTTTGATTTTATCCTAATGTGATCAAAAGAATAACTTTTGTCATTTTCATGATGTGTGCTTTTAAGCTGTGTTATTCTGTGAGAGTTAAACTGTGTTCACTGCTGTGTTAAAGGGAAATATCGGGTCACAGAGACCCGACTGTTTTGTTTAGAAATAAGAAGACAGTTTAATCAGTTGTTTTTCATGAACAAGGCTCCAGCTTTCTCTGTCTGTTCCTAAACATTTCCCTCTGCTCTGGCTGTAACCTTGGACCTGATAACACAAGTGCACTCCTCTCTTGGTTCCTGCTTTTTAAGTTCTAACTGTGCGAGAACGCTTCAGAGTTTCTGGGAGTTTAGAGAGTTGCTGGGAACTTCCAAAGAGATGTGAACTTTCCCAAGAGCTGGACACGTGTGGTCAAGAGCTAACGACCGGCGTCTTCAGCTAAGGACTGATAACAGGCTGTTATGAGTCTACTTCGAACAAGCCGAGCTCAAAAACTTTGTTTATTCCCTCCTGGAATAAGTTTATCTTGAAGTCAGAGGCCTGAAGCTGACATATTCTCTGATGACCAACGCGGAAGCCAGGAGACGTTGAAACGTAAACTAAAACCAGTTTTGGACGTGCTGGGACTAAAGGACTCTGTGCATCTGAAGGCTGGTGTCTTCCCTCTTACCGGGCTGTCGTCAAAAGGTAAAGGGCTGTTTACAAAACGTACTTGGATTTTAGCAGAAGTCGGATGAGAAGTGTCACTCTGGTCTCATGCTCAGGATAATGTTCTTCTTAAATCTTTCCTCCTATTTCTTTTCCCTCTCAACCTAAGCTGGAAACTATATTTTAAGCTGAAATGCCCCTCAGACTAAATATGTGTAACATCTAGTATTTATGTCTGTTGTGTTAAATCAAGTGTGCTGACGTATTTGAATTGAAAGAAAGTGAAATCATGTCAATCAAGTGTAATGGTGTTAATTTAGTTGATTTATTTTAAATAAATGATAGTGTCTCTTTGACATATCAAACTAAGTTAACGTGTCCATTGTCACTTAATGGCTCTGTTTATTTATCCATCATAAAGATCACAGAAATATTGGGTAAACTGAAAAAGAAGAGAATCCGTGAATTTACTATTCAATCTGAATAAGTAAATTAATTAAGGTAAAAAGGAGGTCAGTATTAAACTGACCCCCCCTTTAACCCCTTACATCTGGTGGCCTCGTATCGGCTTCTAAAAGTTTATTGATAAATCTGTGGTCTCAGTCATGAACTGTAACGTCATGTTTGCATAATGGAATCCAAGTTTTAAACTCTGAGGATAATAATTTTGGCTGGAAGTGTCGATACAAGCAGGTTCTGCATGTTTTTGTCATTTAAAGCTGAGAAATTATTATTGTTTCAACTCTGTTACACGCTGTTGGAAGCATTCAGGTGAAGTTTTTGTCAGCCGTAGTCTGTGGAGGTTCTGGTTCGGTCCAGTTCACGCGGACTCCTGTACAAAGCTTTGTTTGACCGCCGAGTCAGAAGCCTGAAAGCTAATTTAACATCTACAAGATTGCTGTTGTGGTATTTTACATTTTAAAGAAGGTCGAAGCAGCATATATGTTAGAACGTTGTCGGATAATGGGTTCTGACCCGAGTTTTCTGCTCCTTTAACGTGGACGGAACCGACCTTGAAGTGACTCCGAGAGAGTCCGTGTTTGTTCAACAGCTGCAGTGCTGGGTTACTGAGCGTGACTAAGTTGGCCTGTCTAGATGTGCGCCGCATGTTTCAGCATTTTGGGAAGTTAAATTGTAGCGTTTGAGTTGTTTTTAAGAGTCTATGAAGTTGTGGTCTGCTGTGCAAGCTAACGTTAAGAAGGCGTGTGTCTACATGTCTGTTTATGAGCTGTGATTGGATGAAACGAGTACTGTGTGCTGTCAATCACTGATGTAGCGAACGCTGATTCGCTGTTGTGTGCTGTCAATCACTCTTGTGGCGAACGCTGATTCGCTGTTGTGAGCTGTCAATCACGTCGCACGCCGTTGCGACCAGCCCACTTTGTCGTCATTTCCGGTACTACATTGGGCGAAGGTAAGAAAACTACGTTCGCCATTTATGCTTGGAGAATGAACTACATATGCTGTGATTGATTTGTTGACGTCACGTATGTTGTAGCGAGCTCCGCCTCGCTCACGTAAGAAGCTGGTGACGCGCTACGCACGCTGCGTTGGCCCGCCCATTTTTGTCGTCACTTCCAGGTGCCGCACTTTGAGTGACAGGTCACACTCGCTGGTTCACACTCGTTCACACACGAACACACACTTAAACACTCATCTGAAGCCATCAACACTGTCTAGCAACATAAACTTGTCTCTGACAAGAACGCGGTTCGAGCAATTATCACGTTCTTACTGAAAACTAACCCTAAAAGGTTGTTTTCTTTCCATGTACTGATTTAAACTCGGTCGCTTCGTGATAACATACTCGACGCTGCCCCCTGCTGGACGTTAATAGATGAGTTTTCTCTCAACACATCATAAAGTCAGCATTTTTTATGGTGAAAATTACCAGCTTTAAAATTGTTCTGTACACAAACAAAAAATCCTGTTTATTTTAAATAAAGAATTTTTGAATAACAGAGGTACAGACGAACAATTGATGCTCATTTTAAATACTGAAGAGATTTAAAATAACACTCAAAAAGCATCTTTTATTTGATTTTCAGATTAAATAAAATAAATTAAAAAAATGATGGAGAACAGAGAATTTCCACATTAAGCTCTTCACATCTCTGAATTTTAAACAGAATTGGTGTACACTGTACACTTTTAGTTAAAAATTGCATTTTTAACGTTTTTCTGTGTAAAATTAATGACTCCAGTTTATTTTAAATACAAAATTTAAAATAAACAGAAAGCATCTGCTGACTTGATTTTCACAAAAAATCAAAACAAAGATAGCAGAACAACTTTGAGGATGTCAACAGACAACAAATTGATAAAAAGTCACAGATTTTTATTTGGAATGCCATCTGTCATGTTATGCTAAGCACACAAACACCTCCAGTTTATTTTAGATAAAAAATATTTAAAATAAACAGGTAATCCATTTTTCACTCCTGAAAACAGTTTAGCCAAACTGCAATACATCTTTTTTAAGGCATAATGGAGCAGCATTCTGGGTACATTTTAGTGTGAACAATGTATTTATTTCGAATCTTTTAAATAGTGTTTGAGTAAGTAAAACGGACGTCATGCTTGGGTTAGTTAGTAACTGTTGTTGAAAAATAAGTTATATTTTAAAGTTAACACTGCAAAAAGGCATTTAACTTTTACAATTCATTTGAGGGTAAAACCTGAAGGAGGTACCTATGAATAGAAATACTTATTACACAGTGAAACACTTAAACCAGACAGCTGATTAGTTTGATTGACTCAGTGCTGCATTAAAAGTGAAGATTTATTTGCACACATTAAATTTGGAACTGTCTTATTGATTTTCACAAAAAATCAAGTTAAAGATGGAAGTTCAAGACGGTACGCGTCCAAGGCTCATACAGTATGCGCCTCTAGAAGACCCATACATCAGTGGGTACCAAGAGGAACCCCGGAGCCATGAACTGGCTCCCCCTGCACCTTGCACAGAGGAAAAATCTTTCTCATTGTGTGGTGACTACTCAGCTGCCCGAAATGTCTTGCAGAGAAACGATGAACATCCATATTTTTTCTTTGCCAGAATTTTGAAGGCGTATATAGGTGACATGATGGAACCTGACCTGGAAGAGCAGACGCTTTTCAAATCTGTTTTCAGGGATAATCTAATCCCTGATGTTAGATTCAAGTTGCCATGGAACTTGGCCTGGGGTGATTTAGAAGCAACATCTTTGCGTGAAATAGTAGAGTGTGCTGCGGATGTCTTTGCATTTAACATGCAAGCCAAAACACCCTTACAGGTGTCCCCGAATGAAGCGGTCAAATCCCACTCGCTGGAGCTAGAAGGGACAAGTTCATCAACTCCCTCTCCTAACAAAGGCGAAAAGAAACAGACCTTTCAACCTGACAAACCACAAAGTGGGGGTATCCGCGGGAGAAAGAAACCAAAATGGTTCAGATCGAACCAGATGGGTGAAAACCAAGGTCAATCGGTGGGTGGACTTCAAAAGAAATTGAAGGATGGGGACCTATACTCATGTAACTATGCGTTGTCCCAACAGACACCCCCGAGCCTTGGAACTGCACCTCCCGCACCTCGAACTGAACAGTTCGAAACAGGCAAAGAGTCACGAATGTCCCGGAAAAATGGCCCAACACCTCTATGCTCGGAGGAGACAGAGGAGGTAAGTAGTTTGTCAGTAGATTTGAATGTTACTGTGCCTGACCAACCTGTTACAATGAGTGGCATTATCATTGATAATGACACTATCAACATTGACCAACCTGGAGCGATGTGTAGCACTGTCTTTCACAAAGACTCAGAGCACACAAATAACTCAGCGCACACTACTTCTGACATTGCCATGGATGTTGACAGCAAACCAATTGCTGACACACAACAACATCCTGAAGGTCATGATGCTGACAGCCAACAAGATGCTGACAGTAAACAAGATTACACAGCCAGAGTCACACGTGAACAGAAACGTGGACAAAGACCTGTGAGGTTTCTGTGTAACTTTATGCAAAGGGGGGTGGCTAAGAAAGCCTACCTGCCCATCACACTGGAAGGTGTCCTTGAGCGTGAAGCCCTCCTGGATGGCAGTTCTGATATAACTATTATGTCGGCCAAGCTGTTCGAGGAGCTGAGGACCGCCGCCAACGGTGTTGTAGTGGACCTACCCAGGGTCAAATTAAGGTCTTTGAACTGTCCAGTGATGACCTTTACTGACCTCTCAGTAAAGCAAGACATTTACTACAAAATCATTCATTTAGCTATAATCTGATAAATATAGTCACCAAAAGAGACTATTTCTATCTTTGATTTTATTCTAATGTGATCAAAAGAATAACTTTTGTCATTTTCATGATGTGTGCTTTTAAGCTGTGTTATTCTGTGAGAGTTAAACTGTGTTTCACTGCTGTGTTAAAGGGAAATATCGGGTCACAGAGACCCGACTGTTTTGTTTAGAAATAAGAAGACAGTTTAATCATGAACAAGGCTCCAGCTTTCTCTGTCTGTTCCCTAAACAAAGCTCTCTCTGCTCTGGCTGACCTTGGGCCTGATAAGGCAAGTCCACTCCTCTCTTTGTTCCTGCTTTTTAAGTTCTTACTGTGCGAGAACGCTTCGAGAGTTTGTTGGGAATTTCAAAGAGATGTGAACCTTTCCCAAGAGCTGGGTACGTTTTGGTCAAGAGCTAACGACCTGCGTCTTCAGCTAAGGACTGATAACAGGCTGTTATGAGTCCACCTCGAACGAGCGTTTGTTATTCCTTCCTGGAATAAATTATCTTGAGCCAAGAAACCACGACTGCCACGACTTTTGCCGATGAAAGCGAGTATCACCGACACCGACAAGGTAAACACTCGTGGAGTCCAGCTTGGACTTGCGGGACCGACGACTCGTCAGTCTAAAGTTGACCACAGCTCTTTACCAGAACCAAGGCGGACGTCTTAAGGTAAAGGAGCAGCTGTTTGCTTGCTGGAGGTGTGATGATATCTTAGCTGGACGCGTACTGAAGAGTGTCATCTGGTTTCATAAATGCAAGATAAACTTCCTCTCTTAACCTCCCAATTCTTCTTAAATCTTTCCTCCTATTTCTTTTCCCTCTCAACCTAAGCTGGAAACTATATTTTTAAGCTGAAATGCCCCTCAGACTAAATATGTGTAACATCTAGTATTTATGTCTGTTGTGTTAAATCAAGTGTGCTGACGTTTTAATTTGAAAGAAAGTGAAATCATGTCAATCAAGTGTAATGGTGTTAATTTAGTTGATTTATTTTAAATAAATGATAGTGTCTCTTTGACATATCAAACTAAGTTAACGTCTTTGTCACTTAATGGCTCTGTTTATTTATCCATCATAAAGACCACAGAAATATTGGGTAAACTGAAAAAGAACAGAATCCGTGAACATTTACTATTCAATCTGAATAAGTAAATTAATTAAGATAAAGAGGTCAGTATTAATATTGACCTCCTCATAATTCTTACATCTGGTGGCTCGTACCGGTTCTGAAAGTTTATTGATATCTGTGGTTTCTCATGAACTGTAACGTCATGTTTGCATAAGAGGATCCAAGTTTTAAACTCTTGAGGATAATGATTTTGGCTGGAAGTGTTCAAAGCAGGCAGATTCTGCATGTTTTTATCATTTGAAGCTGAGAGATTGTTATTGTTCAACTCCTTGACACGCTGTGGGAGCTTTTAGGTGAAGTTCTGTCAGCCCGTGGTCTGTGGGGGTGTTCTGGTTCCGTTCGGCCCAGTCCACGCACAGACTCCGGCACAAAGCTTTGTTGACCGCCGAGTCAAAAGCCTGAAAGCTAATTTAACATCTACAAGATTGCTGTTGTGGTATTTTACATTTTAAAGAAGGTCGAAGCAGCATATATGTTAGAACGTTGTCGGATAGTGGTTCTGAAACCCGATTTCTGCTCCTTTAAAGTGGACGGAACCGACCTGAACGCGCTCCGAGAGAGTCCGTGTTTGTTCAACAGCTGCAGTGCTGTGTTACTGAGCGTAACTAAGTTTGCCTGTCTAGATGTGCGCGCCGCATGTTTCAGAATTTTGGGAAGTTAAATTGTAGCGTTTGAGTTGTTTTAAGAGTCCATAAAGTTGTGGTCTGCTGTGCAGCTAACGTTAGGAAGACGTGTCCGGCATGTCTGTTTATGAGCTGTGATTGGATGAAACGAGTACTGTGTGCTGTCAATCACTCTTGTGGCGAACGCTGATTCGCTGTTGTGAGCTGTCAATCACGTCGCACGCCGTTGCGACCAGCCCACTTTGTCGTCATTTCCGGCGCTACATTGGGCGAAGGTAAGAAAACTTCATTTACCAAGAACTCTTGGAATGAACTACAACCGCTGTGATTGATTGGTTGACGTCACGTATCTGTGTAGCGAGCTCCGCCTCGCTCAGCACAGCAGAGCTGGTGACGCGCTGCGTCGACCCGCCTATTTGTGTCGTCATTTCCTGATGCACTTTGAGTGACAAGCAGACGCAGTTCACACACACACGGTGAAAAGTGGTTTCACTAAAAGTTTAAAAAACTCAATTTAAGCCATCTAAACTGTCTAACAACATAAATTTGTCTCTGACAAGACCGCAGTTCGAGCGTTTATCACGAACACACTAGAAACTAACTCTAAAAGGTAGTTTTAGTTTAAATACTGAATGAAAAATTTAGTCTCCTCGTGATAAATTAAGACTCAAAGCTGCCCCCTGTTGGTTAAAAGACGTTGACAGATGAGTTTTCTCAAAAACATCATAAAGAAGTCAGCATTTTTATGGTGAATTACCAGCTTTTAAAATTGTTCTGTACACAAACAAAAACTCCTGTTTATTCTAAATACAAATTTTAGAATAACAGAGGTACAGACAAACAATTTATGCTCATTTTAAATACTGAAGAGATTTAAAATAACACTCAAAAAGCATTTTTTTATTTTAATTTTCAAATTAAATAAATAAAAAAAAAAATGATGGAGAACAGAGAATTTCCACATTAAGCTCTTCACATCTCTGAATTTTAAACAGAATTGTTGTACATCTGTACACTCTTAGTTAAAAATCGCATTTTTAACGTTTTTCTGTGTAAAATTAATGACTCCAGTTTATTTTAAATGAAAAGTTTAAAATAACGAACAGAACGTCCTTTTTCACTCCTGATAACTGTCAAATGCAGTACGAAATCAGTTTCACTGAGACTGCGAGACATCTTTTTAAAGGCATGCTCAAGCAGCATCCTGTCACATTTTAGTGAAGTCATTGCATTTAAGTCAGCCCTCTTTTATAAGCGTTTGAGTAAGAAAAACGGAAATCAGGCTGCTTGGGTTAGTTAGTAACTGTTGTTTGAACGTAAGTTCTATTTTAAAGTTAACACTGCAAGAGTGCATTTAACTTTTACAAAGTTCATTGAGGGTAAAAACCTGAAATAAGGTACCTATGAATACTTATTACACAGTGAAACGCGTAAACCTCAGCTGATTAGTTTATTTGACTCAGTGCTACATTAAAAGTGAATATTTATTTGCAAACACTAACATGAGAACAATCTTTTGATTTTTTCACACAAAATAAAAAACTAAAAGATGGGAGATAACAATTATGATCAAGCTTTACAGCTGCTCACAGCAAAGCTTGAATCGTTAAGGCTTAGTAACATTCGCAGAAGAGAAACTTTTCAACAAGAAAAACTTAAGTTAAAACGTGAGATCAAACAAATTCAAAACAAAAAGATGGGAGATAACGATTGTGATGAAGCTTTACAGCTGCACACAGAAATACTTGAATTGTTCAGGCAAGATAACATTCGCAGAAGAGAAAATTTTCAACAAGAACAACTTGAGTTAAAAAGTGAGATTGAGCAATTAAAAATAAAACGGCGTGCTATAAATGGTTTTGATGTTCGTCAACTCCCTGACCCGATCTGGTTAAAAACAAAACCAGAGCGTGAACTACATTACCAAGACAAGGTCAAATCCCACTCGCTGGAGCTGGAAGGGACAAGTTCATCAACTCCCTCTCCTAAAAAAGGCGAGAAGAAACATGTTTTTCGAACTAAAAAACCACGACATGAAGGTGTCCGCTGGAACAATGAGCCGGAGTGGCTCAGACAAGACCCAGAGTACATGAAACGATTTCAAAGGGGGGGCGCACGTCCTAAAGATAAGAAAGATGGTCACAAAAGTATACCATATCACAAAAGGGGGTCCGAACAGGAACCCCCAGTTCAAGGACAAGCTCCTCCTGCCCCTGCACTGCGGACTGGACAGTCCGGGAGTAGCAAAAGGTCACAGAAGTTCCAGAAAAAAGGCAACATACCTCTATGCTCTGAGGAGATAGTGGACATAAGTTGGTTGTTTGAAAACTTGAATGATACAGAGGATGACCGAACTGGTACATTGAGTGACCTTGTCTTTGATAACTCAGAGCACATGGATAACTCAGAGCACACAGTTAGTGACAACAATAGCAAACGACAAAGAGAAAAACTTCTCAAAAAAGGCCTTGAGCTACAACATCAGTTTAAACAATCAGTGATGAAACAGTGCACTGTAACTGCTGTTGAGGCTCACATGCAAAACAAAACACCCTCTGAGGTGTGCCCAGGTCAAAAGGTCGTATCCCAGTCGCGAAAAAGCGAGAATAAACACCGTCGTCTCAAAGGTCCTCTGACCCCAGAAGAGGCAGAGAACATGCGTCGGTTGGTAAAAGAGTGGGATGATACTAGCGAGAATGAACACTATCGTCTCAAAGGCCTTCTGACCTCAGAAGTGGTGGAGTACACGCGTCGGTTGTTAAAAGAGTTGGATAATACTAGCAAGAATGAACAAGATTTTCAAACTGACATACACCGAAATGTTGGTACCAGTTGGAACAGTGACTCAAAATGGTTTAAAGGGAGCCCCGCCCCTGAAGCACCTCAGATTGAAAAGTCTGAGACAAGCAACGAACCACAAAAGGTAGGTGTTCACTCTCTAAGAGACCCACAACGGTTCAGATCGAACCAGATGGGTGAAAACCAAGGTCCATCGGTGGGTGGACTTCAAAAGAAATTGAAGGATGAGGACCTATACTCATGTAACTATGCGTCGTCCCAACAGCCACCCCCGAGCCTTGGAACTGCACCTCCCGCGCCTCGAACAGAACAGTTCGAGACAGGCAAAAAGTCACGAATGTCCCGGAATAATGGCCCAACACCTCTATGCTCGGAAGAGACAGAGGAAGTAAGTAGTTTGTCAGTAGATTTGAATGTTACTGTGCTTGACCAACCTGATACAATGAGTGGCGTTATCATTGATAATGACACTATCAACATTGACCAACCTGGAGCGATGTGTAGCACTGTCTTTCACAAAGACTCAGAGCACACAAATAACTCAGCGCACACTACTTCTGACATTGCCATGGATGTTGACAGCAAACCAACTGCTGATAGTCAACAACATCCTGAAGGTCATGATGCTGACAGCCAACAAGATGCTGACAGTAAGCAAGATTACACAGACAGAGTCACACGTGAACAGAAACGTGGGCCAAGACCTGTGAGGTTTCTGTGTAACTTTATACAAAGGGGGGTGGCTAAGAAAGCTTACCTGCCTATCACACTGGAAGGTGTCCTTGAGCGTGAAGCCCTCCTGGATGGCAGTTCTGATATAACCATTATGTCGGCCAAGCTGTTCAAGGAGCTGAGGACCGCCGCTAACGGTGTTGACAGGCAAATACCCTTTGAGAAATGTGCTATTGAGCTACAGGGTCTCGCAGAGACGAGAACAACCCTAACAGCTATGGCTATGGTTCACATGCAGATTGGCGAAATGACACTACGCCACCCGGTGTACGTGTCTAAACTTGACTCATTCCCATTTTTGGTTGGCCAAGATTTTATAAACCGCTTCAACGCGATTATAGATTATGGTCGACGGAAAATGTGGAGCACAGTGAGAAAACCCCTGCCAATAAAAGTGCTTCCTAGTTGCGATACAGACTGCCTAACCGCAGGTACCGCAGAGGACACAAGGGACTGCTCATCCGAGGACGAGAGCCCGGTAAGTGAACCTTCAACTACAGGTGAGACAGAAGAGACCCAAAAGTTGGACCAAACTCCGGTCCAACAAGAGAACCTCCTCTGTGAGCTGACACATTCAGCACTCCCTGACCACTGCCTACCACAGGTAGTGAAAGGTGTTGAGATCCAAGGATCCCACACCGAAGACGCTGTACTGTCCTCTGGGACAGGTAATTCGGCAATCAACCAAGCTTTCAATGAAACCTTGGTTCAAGGGCATCTGAGTCCAGAAAATGACAGTCAACCAAACGCTGACAGTCACTTGGACATCATTGTTGCAGATTACGAGGACCCCTCATCAGACAAGAAGGGGGCAAACTCACATTACCTACCACAGGTAGAGAAAGGTGTGGAGATCCAAGGACCCCACACCGAGGTTGCTGTACTGTCCCCTGGGACAGGTAAATCGGCTATCAGCCAAGCTTTCGATGAAACCTTGGTTCAGGGACATTTGTGTCTAGAACTAGTCAGAAATGACATAGTTTTTACAGACTCAAAGAGCCTCTCTTCAGTCAAGAAGTGGGAAGACACACGCAACGACAGTGACCCGTCGCAGTCTGTACAATCAGGCACATCTGCGACTGCGCCGACAGTTGTGACACACCTGAATTACACGGAAAGAGGTAAACGTAAGAAGATACGTTGGCCAAATCCTAAACGATTCCTGTGTACCGTCTTCTCTCAGCTGCGCGAACAGCTTAAACTAAACGGTGGCATCCTAACTTGTGCCCATGGACGGACGTCCTCACCTGTGTTCGTGGTCCCCCATGACCAAAGGGGGGTGATGTTAGGCCATGCCAAAGACAAAGATTTGAATGTACACCTCAGAAACACTTTTGCTTTCGCCCAGAAAAACCTGGAAAGATCCGCTGAAGGACGTAAGGCGTACTACGACCAAAAGGCCTCTCACAATGAACTCCAAGTGGGAGACAGAGTCTGGTACTATACGTTCGCCCCAGCAACCGGGAAAGGAGGGTCCGAGACCGGAACTCTCGCCCGCAAACTAATGCCCAGGTGGACTGGACCTCATCTGATAACAGACAAAGTGTCCTCAGTCGTCTACGAAATCAAAATCAGCAAAGGCCGCAAAGAGCCAATTGCTAAATGGGTACATCGAAATCAGATCAAACCTTACAAGGCGTTCAATGACTCCACAAAAGACAAAGATCTCACAAATACACCGACTTCATGGGATAATAAGGTCGTCCAAACACAAGTTAGTAAATAAACTAATCAGGTTTAAACTACCGTACTTTCCCACCCTATAAGTCGCATTGTCCAATTTGAACTTAGAAACGCTAAGCCTAAAACCCACAACAAAAACTAACCTTAACAACCGTTTAAATCCACGAGATTTAATTTTGACCTCGGTCATAAAGTTGAGACTGTTTTTCTTGTGTGTTGCATTTTGGAATCTGACGACAAGAGTGTGTCGAAGCAGTGAAACGTTGTTTCCTTGTTGTTTAGTCATTACTGTTGTCATTAGTTGAGATATTGTTTGGTTCTGAACACTCCCAGCCAAAAGGTTTTATATTAACATTGGTTAATGAATGATATGGATTTAACTATGCCAACATGCAGTTCATTTTGTTAAATCGCAATCGTTGAAGAGTCAATGTAGTTTAAAGTTGCTCAAGGTACAATAAACTACACTGGTCTCATAATTTCTAAATTGAACCGATTCGATCGTTTCTATTCTAGATTGTCTATTCATTTTGATGAGTCTCGCCATAGACTTCAAAATTTATTAGGAATACCAAATCCTACGTCGTTCGTCTAAAAGACAACAGACATTTAGATCAAACTATATTTCATTTTTATTTTAGTTTAACCTAAACTAAGTAATGAATGGAGGAATAGTTTGGAATTAGAGGCCTTCGTTACAGAAGCCCTCCAAAATTTTATAGGTACAGATCCCTATATCTAATTTTACAGAATTGATCCACCCCTTAATTGGTAATTGTAGCTGATCTAAACCATGATAGCTTACATACCAGGTGCATATAGGTAAGGCTTAATGTAAAATCCCAATCATAAGCCCACCTTAAAAAACCACATAATTGCATGACACATAGAACCAGAGTGGCACTGACTGGAAACCAACCAGCCAACAACCTTCGATGTGGGGACCTGCAGCTCCAACGCTTGGTCTTCAACCTTCATCCAAGGGTCGCCTCCTCTGCGTCAATCGAGGGATCCCCTCTACATGCTGATTATGAAAACAATTGTTGCTGATGAAATCACCAACTCTAATCGTGGTGGAATTACTGCTGTGGGATTATCGCTGTGGATTATAAGACTTTGTTTTCCAAAGGATCACAGACTTTGTTTTCCAAGAGTTAACAGACTCAGTTTTCCAAGGGATTAAAAGCTTACCGCAATGGGATTACCTACGAACAGTATGGAAGTTCCGAAAACTTTATGGGATTATAATTTTTGATTTTTCTTTTCCACTTGCTGGATTACTTCAAGATCAAAGACAGTTCAAGGTTTCCTTTCGTGTTGGACCCCATCCCCAAGGACTGGCGATGGCTTCCAAAAGGGGGGAGATGTAGTGGACCTACCCAGGGTCAAATTAAGGTTTTTGAACTGTCCAGTGATGACCTTTACTGACCTCTCAGTAAAGCAAGACATTTACTACAAAATCATTCATTTAGCTATAATCTGATAAATATAGTCACCAAAAGAGACTATTTCTATCTTTGATTTTATTCTAATGTGATCAAAAGAATAACTTTTGTCATTTTCATGATGTGTGCTTTTAAGCTGTGTTATTCTGTGAGAGTTAAACTGTGTTTCACTGCTGTGTTAAAGGGAAATATCGGGTCACAGAGACCCGACTGTTTTGTTTAGAAATAAGAAGACAGTTTAATCATGAACAAGGCTCCAGCTTTCTCTGTCTGTTCCCTAAACAAAGCTCTCTCTGCTCTGGCTGACCTTGGGCCTGATAAGGCAAGTCCACTCCTCTCTTTGTTCCTGCTTTTTAAGTTCTTACTGTGCGAGAACGCTTCGAGAGTTTGTTGGGAATTTCAAAGAGATGTGAACCTTTCCCAAGAGCTGGGTACGTTTTGGTCAAGAGCTAACGACCTGCGTCTTCAGCTAAGGACTGATAACAGGCTGTTATGAGTCCACCTCGAACGAGCGTTTGTTATTCCTTCCTGGAATAAATTATCTTGAGCCAAGAAACCACGACTGCCACGACTTTTGCCGATGAAAGCGAGTATCACCGACACCGACAAGGTAAACACTCGTGGAGTCCAGCTTGGACTTGCGGGACCGACGACTCGTCAGTCTAAAGTTGACCACAGCTCTTTACCAGAACCAAGGCGGACGTCTTAAGGTAAAGGAGCAGCTGTTTGCTTGCTGGAGGTGTGATGATATCTTAGCTGGACGCGTACTGAAGAGTGTCATCTGGTTTCATAAATGCAAGATAAACTTCCTCTCTTAACCTCCCAATTCTTCTTAAATCTTTCCTCCTATTTCTTTTCCCTCTCAACCTAAGCTGGAAACTATATTTTTAAGCTGAAATGCCCCTCAGACTAAATATGTGTAACATCTAGTATTTATGTCTGTTGTGTTAAATCAAGTGTGCTGACGTTTTAATTTGAAAGAAAGTGAAATCATGTCAATCAAGTGTAATGGTGTTAATTTAGTTGATTTATTTTAAATAAATGATAGTGTCTCTTTGACATATCAAACTAAGTTAACGTCTTTGTCACTTAATGGCTCTGTTTATTTATCCATCATAAAGACCACAGAAATATTGGGTAAACTGAAAAAGAACAGAATCCGTGAACATTTACTATTCAATCTGAATAAGTAAATTAATTAAGATAAAGAGGTCAGTATTAATATTGACCTCCTCATAATTCTTACAGTGTTGACGGGCAAATACCCTTTGAGGAATGTGCTATTGCGCTACAGGGTCTCGCAGAGACGAGAACAACCCTAACAGCCATAGCTATGGTTCACATGCAGATTGGCAAAACGACACTACACCACCCAGTGTATGTGTCCACACTTGACTCATTCCCATTTCTGGTTGGCCAAGACTTTATAAACCGTTTTGAAGCGATTATAGATTATGGTCAACAGGAAATGTGGGCAACAGTGAGAAAACCCCTGCCAATAAAAGTGCCTCCTCGTTGTGGTACAGACTGCCTAACCGCAGGTACCGCAGTGGCCACGAGGGACTCCCCAACCGTGGTCACAAGCCCGGTAAGTGAACCTTCAACTACAGATGAGACAGTAGAGACTCAACAGTTGGACCAGACTCTGGCCCGACAAGAGAACCTCCTCTGCGAGCTGACACAGTCAGCACTCACTGAACACTACCTACCACAGGTAGTGAAAGGTGTTGAGATCCAAGGATCCTACACCGAAGAGGCTGTACTGTCCTATGGGACAGGTAATTCAGCTATCAGCCAAGCTTTCGATGAAACCTTGGTTCAAGGACATGTGAGTCCTGGAAGTGGCAGTCCGCGACATGCTGACAGTCACTTGGATTTCAGTGTCACAGATTTTGAGGACCCCTCCTCCAACAAAAGGGGGGTGTACTCTCACTCTCTACCACAGGTAGTAGACTGTGTGGAGGTCCGAGGATCCCACACCACAGACGCTGTACTGTCCTCTGGGACAGGTAATTCAGCCATCAGCCAAGCTTTCGATGAAACCTTGGTTCAAGAGCTTTTGAGTATAGAACTACTCAGAGATGACATAGTTCTTACAGACTCAAAGAGCACCTCTTCAGTCATGAGGTGGGAAGACGCACACAACGACAGTGACCCGTCGCAGTCTGTACAATCAGACACACCAGCGACTGCGCCGACAGTTGTGAGACACCTGAATTACGCAGAAAGAGGTAAACGTACGGAGAAACGTTGGCCGAAGCCTATGAGGTTCCTGTACAAGCTTCCCGATACACTGCGTGAACGGCTTAAACCAAACCATGGCATCTTAACTCGTGCCCAAGGCCTTGACAATCTCAAGGTCCCCACCAATCTCAAAGAACTACAAAGTTTTCTTGGCGTGTGTAACTACTCGAACCAGTTCATAGAGAACTATGCAGACCTTGCAAAGCCACTGACTGAACTCCTAAAGAAAGACGTCCCATTTGTCTGGACTGACAAACAGCAGCAGGCAATGGACGCTCTTATAGACAGGATCAAGTCAGCCCCATGTTTAGTCTACCCAGACTACAACAAAGAGCTTTACTTGGAAGTGGGCTTCTCAGCTCGTTGCATAAGTGCAGGTCTATACCAAATACACGACAGAGACAAACGTGTAGTAGCCTACGCCAGCAAGACGATGGCAGGACCCGAGTTGAGATTCTCAGACTGTGAGAAAGCTCTACTGACCACAGTGTGGGCAGTAAAACATTTCTCCAGCTACATTGGTGGACAGAAAATCATTGTGGAAACACAACACCAGCCAGTGACATTCCTAAACAGCCAACGCATCAGAGATGGTGTGGTAACAAACTCACGTGTTGCAACGTGGCTCATGGCGCTTCAAAGTTTTAACCTAGACATACGTTATGGTCAAAACAAGAAGTCTCATCTGGGGACGGACTTGGCAATCTGCCAGAAGTGTACACAAGATGTACCAGCCACCCAGCCGCCGGTTGAGGTTAAACCCCCAGTAACTGAAGACCCGAATCACCACTTCTTTGATGACAATATCTGCAAAGATATGACAACATTGTACGTGGATGGATCTTCATTCCTCCGCGACAAGATCTGCAGAGCAGGTGTTGGAGGGGTCCTCCTCCAAGACCAAGAGCAGATAACTTTCAGCTACAAATCAGGCTCTCAGACTTCTCGGTACGCTGAGATTGTCGTGATCATGATCCTAATAGCTCTCCAGATGGTAGTAGCACACTCCATCAAGACCCTAGTCATCTGCACTGACTCTAACTATGCTCGTTTGAGTTTCGCTTGTCACCTTGCTGTGTGGAAACAGAACGGTTTCCTAACAAGCGACAGAAAAGTGGTCAAACACAAAGAGCTTTTCATAGCGTGTGATCACTTGGTGACATCACACGACTTACAGGTCTACTGGAAGAAAGTTCCAGGACATTCTAGAGTCCCAGGCGATGACAAGCACTACAATGACATTGCGGATTCCTTAGCCAAAGAAGGAGCCGACGAAGGTCCTCTATGGTCCTTCGACTCCTCCTGGTTGATCAAGACTCTGTCAACACAACCTGCTGTTGAGGTTATGGCAGTCACACGTGCACAGGCCGCGGCCAGACCTGCTGACAACGCAGTCTCTGTACGGCCTGCACTGACTGACCCAGACATCATCCAACAGCAAAAGTCGGATCCTGCTATCAACTCCATGATACTGTACCTGACTGATCCGAACAAAAATAGTCCGTCTAAAGACGACCTGGATTCCGATCCAGACCTTAAGGTCCTCTATCAGCTGCGCAAACAGCTAAAACTAATCAAGGGCATCTTAACTTTCGCTCATGGACCAACGTCCTCACCTGTGTTCGTGGTTCCCCATGACCAAAGGGGGGTAATGTTAGTCCATGCCCATGATCTCCCGTCCGCAGGACACAAAGGAGATAAAGCCACGCTGACGGCATTAAAACAAATTGCCTATTGGCCTGGAATGAAAAAGGATGTCAAGGACTACATTGAAGGGTGCGTGGTGTGTGGCCAGTTTCAGCCAACCAGACCACTTCACAGAGCACCACTGCAAAGCAGAGGCATTGCATTCCCATGGTCTGACCTCCAGATCGACTGGGTTGGACCACTCACTAAGAGCTCTAGAGGAAATAAATATTTTCTCACGGTAACCTGTGCATTCACCAAATGGGTAGAATGCCTACCAGCTCCTAACGACACAGCACAAACTACTGCTATGTTGTTAATGAATCATATATTCTCAAGGTTTGGACTTCCCCTTCGGGTGAACTCAGACCAAGGTACACACTTCACAGGTGAAGTGATGAAAGAACTGTGGAAGACGCTAGGCGTCAAGGCCAACTTTCATGTCGGCTACCACCCACAGGCTTCAGGCCAAGTAGAGAGAGCAAACAGAACTGTGGTGAGTATTTTGAAGAAATACGTGGCTGCAAACCACAAGGACTGGGACGTGAAACTCCCTCTGGTCCTCATGGCCATAAGAGCCACTCCACACACATCAACTGGCATCTCTCCCTTCGAGATGATGACCGGTCGACAAATGACTCTCCCTCTACACCTGTTGTACCAACCAGGCGACGCCGCCATGGCGACAGCCTACACTACACAACAATACATGAAAGATTTGAATGTACACCTCAGAAACACTTTTGCTTTCGCCCAGAAAAACCTGGAAAAATCCGCTGAAGGACGCAAGGCGTACTACGACCAGAAGGCCTCTCACAATGAACTCCAAGTGGGAGACAGAGTCTGGTACTATACGTTCGCCCCAGCAACCGGGAAAGGAGAGTCCGGGACCGGAACTCTCGCCCGCAAACTAATGCCCAGGTGGACTGGACCTCATCTGATAACAGACAAAGTGTCCTCAGTCGTCTACGAGATCAAAATCAGCAAAGGCCGCAAAGAGCCAATTGCTAAATGGGTACATCGAAATCAGATCAAACCTTACAAGGCGTTCAATGACTCCACAAAAGACAAAGATCTCACAAACACACCGACTTCATGGGATAATAAGGTCGTCCAAACACAAGTTAGTAAATAAACTAATCAGGTTTAAACTACCGTACTTTCCCACCCTATAAGTCGCATTGTCCAATTTGAACTTAGAAACGCTAAGCCTAAAACCCACAACAAAAAACTAACCTTAACAACCGTTTAAATCCACGAGATTTAATTTGACCTCGGTCATAAAGTTGAGACCTGTTTTTCTTGTGTGTTGCACTTTGGAATCTGACGACAGGAGTGTGTCGAAGCAGTGAAACGTTGTTTCCTTGTTGTTTAGTCATTACTGTTGTCATTAGTTGAGATATTGTTTTGGTTCTGAACACTCCCAGCCAAAAAGGTTTTGTATTAACATGGGTTAATGAATGATATGGATTTAACTATGCCAACATGCAGTTCGTTTTGTTAAAACCCAATCGTCGAAGAGTCAATGTAGTTTAAAGCTACTTAAGGTACAATAAACTACACTGGTCTCATAATTTCTAAATTGAACCGATTCGATCGTTTCTATTCTAGATTGTCTATTTATTTTGATGAGTCTCGCCATAGACTTCAAAATTTATTAGGAATACCAAATCCTACGTCGTTCGTCTAAAAGACAACAGACATTTAGATCAAACTATATTTCATTTTTATTTTAGTTTAACCTAAACTAAGTAATGAATGGAGGAATAGTTTGGAATTAGAGGCCTTCGTTACAGAAGCCCTCCAAAATTTTATAGGTATAGATCCCTATATCTAATTTACAGAATTGATCCACCCCTTAATTGGTAAGTGTAGCTGTTCTAAACCATGATAGCTTACATACCAGGTGCATATAGGTAAGGCTTAATGTAAAATCCCAATCATAAGCCCACCTTAAAAAACCACATAATTGCATGACACATAGAACCAGAGTGGCACTGACTGGAAACCAACCAGCCAACAACCTTCGATGTGGGGACCTGCAGCTCCAACGCTTGGTCTTCAACCTTCATCCAAGGGTCGCCTCCTCTGCGTCAATCGAGGGATCCCCTCTGCATGCTGATTATGAAAACAATTGTTGCTGATGAAATCACCAACTCTAATCGTGGTGGAATTACTGCTGTGGGATTATCGCTGTGGATTATAAGACTTTGTTTTCCAAAGGATCACAGACTTTGTTTTCCAAGAGTTAACAGACTCAGTTTTCCAAGGGATTAAAAGCTTACCGCAATGGGATTACCTCCGAACAGTATGGAATTTCCAAAACTTTATGGGATTATAATTTTTGATTTTTCTTTTCCACTTGCTGGATTACTTCAAGATCAAAGACAGTTCAAGGTTTCCTTTCGTGTTGGACCCCATCCCCAAGGACTGGCGATGGCTTCCAAAAGGGGGGAGATGTAATGGACCTACCCAGGGTCAAATTAAGGTTTTTGAACTGTCCAGTGATGACCTTTACTGACCTCTCAGTAAAGCAAGACATTTACTACAAAATCATTCATTTAGCTATAATCTGATAAATATAGTCACCAAAAGAGACTATTTCTATCTTTGATTTTATCCTAATGTGATCAAAAGAATAACTTTTGTCATTTTCATGATGTGTGCTTTTAAGCTGTGTTATTCTGTGAGAGTTAAACTGTGTTCACTGCTGTGTTAAAGGGAAATATCGGGTCACAGAGACCCGACTGTTTTGTTTAGAAATAAGAAGACAGTTTAATCAGTTGTTTTTCATGAACAAGGCTCCAGCTTTCTCTGTCTGTTCCTAAACATTTCCCTCTGCTCTGGCTGTAACCTTGGACCTGATAACACAAGTGCACTCCTCTCTTGGTTCCTGCTTTTTAAGTTCTAACTGTGCGAGAACGCTTCAGAGTTTCTGGGAGTTTAGAGAGTTGCTGGGAACTTCCAAAGAGATGTGAACTTTCCCAAGAGCTGGACACGTGTGGTCAAGAGCTAACGACCGGCGTCTTCAGCTAAGGACTGATAACAGGCTGTTATGAGTCTACTTCGAACAAGCCGAGCTCAAAAACTTTGTTTATTCCCTCCTGGAATAAGTTTATCTTGAAGTCAGAGGCCTGAAGCTGACATATTCTCTGATGACCAACGCGGAAGCCAGGAGACGTTGAAACGTAAACTAAAACCAGTTTTGGACGTGCTGGGACTAAAGGACTCTGTGCATCTGAAGGCTGGTGTCTTCCCTCTTACCGGGCTGTCGTCAAAAGGTAAAGGGCTGTTTACAAAACGTACTTGGATTTTAGCAGAAGTCGGATGAGAAGTGTCACTCTGGTCTCATGCTCAGGATAATGTTCTTCTTAAATCTTTCCTCCTATTTCTTTTCCCTCTCAACCTAAGCTGGAAACTATATTTTAAGCTGAAATGCCCCTCAGACTAAATATGTGTAACATCTAGTATTTATGTCTGTTGTGTTAAATCAAGTGTGCTGACGTATTTGAATTGAAAGAAAGTGAAATCATGTCAATCAAGTGTAATGGTGTTAATTTAGTTGATTTATTTTAAATAAATGATAGTGTCTCTTTGACATATCAAACTAAGTTAACGTGTCCATTGTCACTTAATGGCTCTGTTTATTTATCCATCATAAAGATCACAGAAATATTGGGTAAACTGAAAAAGAAGAGAATCCGTGAATTTACTATTCAATCTGAATAAGTAAATTAATTAAGGTAAAAAGGAGGTCAGTATTAAACTGACCCCCCCTTTAACCCCTTACACAAGTACTCATGCTGGTGCCCACACCTGGGCCATCTCTTGCAGCACACTTTGCAGGCCCATACGTAGTCAAAAGAAAAGTCAGTGACACAGACTACATTATTCATACCCCTGATAGGAGGCGCCAAACGCGTTTGTGTCACATATGTTGAAGTTGTTTCACCGCAGAGAAGATGAACGCAAGGACTCATCGTGTGAAAACTCTCCCAAAACTGCATCCATCTCTCTTGTGTCTGGAGATGTCCATCCTGATGGTTTGAAAAAGTGTGATGAAGGCCACTGTGGTAAACTCTAACTCTGTCATTCTTGACTCTTTGGATGCACATTTGTCCTATCTTCCCAGGGGTGAGAAGGAGGATGTGGAAAGGTTGATCCAGTTGTACCCTATGCTTTTTGGAGACGTGCCCTCTAGGACCTCGGTATTGGAGCATGACATTGACGTGAGCAACGCATCCCCCATTAAACAGCATGCATACCATTGTTCCCCAGCCAAGAGGGATATGGTGGACAAAGAGGTTCAGTACTTACTTCAGTACAAAGATGGCAAGATGGCGCCTGTGTACGGCTGGACCTCTGCTCTCTCTCGTCTGTCTCACATTTTTGTGATTTGTTTAGTATTTTATTTTGCTTTATCTAGCCTGTCAAACAACTGTGTCTTGGCTGTAAAGCAATATCAATATGATCGGCACACGTTATTTTCCATAAAGGATTATATGGAGGATGCCTGCGTTACCTGGGCCAGGTATGCAGAGTTTTTCACGCCGCGTTTTGAATGCGCCACGTCATCACCCGAGTACCTGCTGCTGTCAAAGCGCCGAGGCCGGAGAAGGAAGCGGGGAACAAGAGCTGGTATCCAGTCCAGGATGAGGAAACAACGAGGGAAAATATCAGAGTGGAGCGGGTCCAGGTCTGCTGGAAATGAGCGCTGCCTCCGGCTGGTACCAATCCGCGAACCGGCCCTGTCCTGCGCGTCTTTCCCATCCTGCGCGTCACCAAGCCTGTGCCACTCTGATCGGATCTTCCCAATTCGTCGTGCCCGGCTCCCCACACTGCGTGACAGATTCCTTCTAACTGTCTCCTGCCAGGAGAAATATGTGGATGGAGTTTATTCTTCACCGCAATGCCCGCTAACACAGAGTGCACCTGCAGCTGCGCGCGTAAAACCAACTCAGATCGCCCTGCTGAATGCTCGCTCCATAGCGAATAAAACTTTTGTCCTTGGGGATTTATTCAAGGAAGAAAAACTGGACTTCATGTTTTTGACGGAGACCTGGCAGCGGGAACAGGAATTCATTTATTTGAATGAACTGTGCCCACCAAACTGTTCAGTGTTTGGAACCCCGCGGGTTGCCAGACGAGGAGGTGGACTTGCGCTCATCTATCAGGACTGCTTTTCCTGCAGGCTCATGAAGCCGGATCCTTTCAGCTCTTTTGAACTTCAAATGACTAAGGTTGGAAACATTGATTCATTTTATTGTGTTTTAATTTACAGACCTCCTGGTCCTGCCCGTGCGTTTTTAGATGATTTTTCTGAATTTTTATCTTCTGTCATTAAGCTTGAGAAAATTTTAATCCTTGGAGATTTCAATTTTCATATCGATGACTCATCCTGCAATGCAGCATCAGAGTTACTGTCACTCACTGAGGCGTTTCATCTTAAACAGCATGTTTCGGGGCCAACACATAAGAAAGGTCATACTTTGGACCTTGTCTTCTCCTTTGGCCTCATCATTGATCAGCTGAGTGTGGTGGACGTACCTGTCACTGATCACTGCTGTGTGTATTTTAATTTGTCTTTTAATATCAACAGTTGTCCTCATAAAGTGATTTCCCAGAGGCGAATTATCAATCAAAAAGCTGTTGAGAAATTCTCAGAATCATTTGAGCCCAGTTGTTTTGTTAATTGCAGTGATGCTGATTCCTTTGTAGAGTCTTTTAATAGCCACTGCCTGTATGTCTTAGATAAGGTTGCTCCTGTAAAGCACAAAATATCCTCTTGTGAAAACGCTTGTCCTTGGAAAAATGAAGAAATTATGTTGTTCAGAAGATCATGTCGTAAGGTAGAGCGTTTGTGGAAATCTTCTAAACTTGAAGTCCACAGACTGCACTTAAAGGAGCTGATGTCAGCCCTAAATGAAATGATTAAACAGGCCAGGTCAGCATATTTTTCTAATCTTGTAAGTATAAATAAGAAAAATTCAAAAGTCTTGTTTGATACCATTAATAATATGGTTTCACCTCCACTCCCTCCTGTGCCTGTATTCTCATTAGATGATTGTAACAAATTTTTAAACTATTTTGTAGAAAAGGTTGACAACATCAGGGCAAGTGTTAAATCAGCTCTTGGTGTCACCCTCAGTTCAGTCCCTTCAGTGAGCTCCTGGGGCCTCATGTATCAACCGTGCGTGCGCACAAAAACATTGCGCACGTCACTTTCCACGCAAAACCCCGTATGTATCAAAACTGAACTGAACGTGAATATATGCGCATCCAGGTACATATCCACGCAAGCTCCCGAGCAGGCGTACGCACGTTTCTGTGGTTCTTGTTCCTTTGGCGACACTTACAGGTGTTTCAGAGAAACTGAAGCCCCACAGTCTGTGGTTGACTTTAAGAGCGGCTTGAAGACCTTTCTTTTCAACCGAGCATACTCTTACTCCTCATGATTCTACTTTTGATCATAGCTGATACTGTTGTTGATTTTAATTGTTTTATTATTTGTTTTATTGACATTTAATTCTGTTGCACCTTGTAGCACTTTGAGATTTCCATTAATGAAAAGTGCGTTATAAATTGAATTCATTATTATTATTATTATTATTATTATTATTATTATTATTAACTGTTCATGATGTGAAAATGATTAATATTCCCTCCAAACACACGATTAACAAGTATTACATCCACATGACGCAGTGAAATAAAGGACGCGCAAAGTTGTGCCAAAAATAAATTTAACAGGAACGGATTCATTCAGCCTTACTGGAGAATATAATAAATAGTGTAACACGCAGAGCATTTATTTAGAAACAGATATAATTTTCTGATCTAGGATATGGCTTATCAGCCGTTTTCAGAAATAATCATTTTTCAGTTTGGCACTGCTGCTGCGCTCTGGGGAGCCGTGCATCACGCGTGCATACAGAAGCAGCGGTCAAACTGTTCCACAGAGGGAGCTGCAGGTCGATCGGGACTGTGCAGTCCAGTCCACACAAAGCCGGATCATGTCCAATGGAATGTCTCATCCATATGATTCCAAAGGCTGAGTGGTCGCGCTTGGAGCGCGCCGCGCGCACCCTCACCGGTGTTGACACGGCAGCTGGAGGTGTTTCATTATCTGCGTTTATTGTAGATTTCTCCAAAATGACACGTGAAAGTACACCTTATATAACTTGTAGGAGAGCAAAAGCTTCACAGACAGACTGCGCACAGGGCTGCGGGGCGCGCAGCGTCTGGAGACGCCAACATCATGTCATGAAAAGTCTCCACCAAGACGCACAGACTCGTTTCTTCACATCATCTACATAAACAAAGATCTATGTTCTAGCAAACATCCAAGTAAGTTCCTCTGTGTTTACAGTAATAATGGTAATAAACTCGTGCGCAAAGTTAATATTTCCACACAGAATGAATGAATGAGCCGGTTCGCGCACCACAGCAGGGTGCGCGCGCACACAAATACCGACACACAATCACTCGTTCTTTGCATGATGAACACATTTTATTACTATTCTTACTTAGGATGTTTGTCCTCACTCATATTATATTAAATTCATTATTTTCCCGAATCTAGAAATCATTTCTGATCGCGCAGGGATCAAACAAACATGTCCTTCACACATGCAGGAAGTAATTTGCATCTGTTTAACATATGTAAATGAAGGCGTGTCAGGGGAGGTGTCTCACGTGCGCTCAGTTCCACGTCAATTGTGATGTACAAAAGGAATGTGCGTGGATTCAGGTGTACGCTCAGTTTGATACATCCGGATCTTTTTGTGCGTGCACACATTTCTGGGTTTGACCGTACGTCACTTTTCAGTAGGAAATCCACGCAAGTCTTTGATACATGAGGCCCCTGGTCTTCATTTACACCTGTCACTTTAGAGGACGTGAAGGTTGTTCTAAAACAGATCAAACCTTCCTCCTGTGTGCTAGATGCTGTCCCTGCATCACTGTTCTTGAAGGTGCCAGATATCATCAGTCCCCATGTAGCAAAATTAATTAACATTTCTCTTTCTACAGGGTCAGTTCCATGTTTTTTGAAACAAACAGTTTTAAATCCGATTTTGAAAAAGCCCAATTTGGACCCCACTGAGCTCTGCAACTACAGGCCAATATCAAAATTACCTTTTCTTGCTAAAATTTTGGAGAAGTTAGTTACTGCACAGTTGAATACTTTCTTGCAAAGTAATAACATTCTGGACAAGTTTCAATCTGGTTTTCGCAAAATGCACTCCACTGAAACTGCCTTATTAAAAGTATCCAATGACATTTTGATGGCTGCAGACTCTGGTCAGAGCAGTGTTTTGATTTTATTAGATCTTTCTTCAGCTTTTGATACAGTCGACCACACAATTCTGATACATCGACTACAACATGAATTAGGATTTTCTGGAACTGTTTTGAAGTGGTTTTCCTCTTATTTGAACAACAGAAAATTTTCAATGTTTGTGAATAACATACAGTCTAAGACCTCTCCGTTAAGGTATGGTGTTCCTCAGGGTTCAGTCTTGGGTCCTATTCTGTTCATTATTTACATCACACCCCTTGCAAAGATTATAAATAGCTTCAGAAATGTCTCTTACCATTTCTATGCTGACGACATTCAACTCTACTGCTCCTTCAATGACTCAGAATTACACAAGTTAGATGAACTAGTAAAATGTGTGTCCCAGATTAAGGTGTGGTTAGCCAACAACTGCCTTCAGTTAAATTCTGCCAAGACTGAAACCCTGATCATTGCCCCTGAACAGAAAGTTCCTCTAATCAAACAACATCTCGGTTCTCTGGGCTCCTCTTCTCAGCCGAGCCTCAGAAACCTTGGTGTTCAGTTCGACCAGTCAATGTCTTTGGACAAACATTCAAAGCTCCTGGTCAGAAACTGCTTTTATCACCTGAGGAACATTTCTAAACTGAGGGCAATTTTATCCAAATCTGACCTGGAGATGATTATTCATGTTTTTATCTCTTCTCGTTTAGATTACTGCAATTCCCTTTTTACTTGTTTTAATAAGTCTGCTGTCGCTCGTGTCCAGTTGGTCCAGAACGCTGCTGCGAGGCTTTTAACAGGAACAAATAGAAGGTCTCACATCACACCGGTTTTATATGATCTACATTGGCTCCCTGTTAAATTTAGAATTCATTTTAAAATTTTGGTATTAACTTTTAGAGCGTTAAATGGACAGGCCCCCCAATACATCACAGAAATGCTGATCCCCTATTCTCCAGCCCGCACCCTTCGTTCTTCAGCACTGAACCTTCTAAAAGTCCCTAAGACTCGGTTTAAAACTCGGGGTGACCTTTCCTTTCAGGCCGTAGCCCCCCGGCTGTGGAATGCCCTGCCCCTGTCTCTTCGTGTGACCGCCTCTATTGATTCCTTTAAAACCCAGCTCAAGACACTTTTATTCAGACAAGCTTTTAGATAAATGTTTTTATTGAGTGTTTTTATCAATTGTTCTTGTTTTTATCAGCTGTTCTTATTGTTTTGATTAATCAGATTTTACTACAGTAATTCTTCTGTTTATTTTAATTTTTATTTATATGTTGTACAGCACTTTGTGATTTTATCTGCGAAAAGTGCTATATAAATAAACTTTACTTACTTACTTACTTACTTATTGGAAAATGGTTTGGCTAAACAAAGTCAGAGCTCCTGGAGCTCTCCATGTCTTTTGACACCAAAGCCTGATGGCTCTCAACGTTTATGTACAGACTTTAGAAGAGTAAATGCAGTTACAGTCCCTGAATCGCAACCATTACCTCATATGGAAGATTGCATAGACAGCATTGGTGCAACCACCTATATAACAAAGTTGGATCTACTGAAGGGCTACTGGCAAGTTCCCCTAACTGCCAGAGCTTCTGTAATTTCAGCTTTTCTCATCCCAGACCACTTCCTACAATATACTGTAATGGCATTTGGAATGTGAAATGCACCAGCTACCTTTCAGCGACTGGTGAACATTGTATTAAGAGGAATTAAGAGCTGTAATGTCTACTTGGATGACATTGTAATCTAGAATAGAATAGAATAGAATAGAATAGAATAGAATAGAATATATCTTTATTGACATTGTCATTACACCGGGGCACAAAACAACGTAATTGATTACGCACATCCGTCTTAAGATAGGGACGAGTACACGAAGTCGCAGCAGTATGAAACCGCGCCACCACAATCAGATATGGAAAAAGAAAAATACAGATGGGTATCATTGGTATTCAAAAAAAGAATCTATCATAATTTGTCTTCTTAAGATTAAGACACTCCATGATAAAGTCCCAAAAACTCTACCAGCATTAAGCACAAAGAGACAAGACATGTTGCAGTTTGATGACAAACAAGGAGATCAAGTCTATGAGTAACATTTCAGATAAGCACAGTCGGCAGTTGTCTCAGCTCGGCGCCATCCAAGCGCACACACAGAGATCTCTGGGAGGAGGGGGAGCAGCGTGTTCTCTCAGCATTCGACTCCAGGAGAAGAATTTCCACACAGCCTTCATTCAAGGTCGCTCAGAGTCCAGATTAGATAGTTGCTTTTGTTTATCTTCAGCTCAGGCCACAGTGTACTTTTGACTGCAGCCTTCCAAGTCCAGGTGCTGTTCAGGTCCAAAATCACCGAATCATATGAGATTCCGAGCTACAAACCCCCATCTGTGCCCTGATTGAGTCCGGACGGCTGTAAACGAGTTCCAAAACGCACCGCAGGTCCGCGGTGGTCTACCGCTGCTCCCATCGTGCGGTTCAGTTCGTACAACAGCTGGGATGTGGAGCTCATAGCCTGGATCAGAGAATCTTGCTGATCAGGAACTTTCGCCAGCGCGCTGATAGCCGCCGCAGTCTTCCTCAGCTTCCAGTAGCAGACAGCTCCGCCAATGCCAAAAAACAGAGTAGCTACCACCAATATCCCAATAATCCGCAAATCTTCCACGTCTTCGACAGACAGGACGGTCAGACACATTGGCTGCCACTGGCTCCATGAGTCCATAATGTATCCAACAGCGTGCGTGTCGGAGGGGCAAGCCGTTTCTCCTGGCCCGGTTCGCTTCGTGGAAAAAATGTTATCTATAGAGGAAACAGCCCAATTAATTAAATCCATCTCAAATTGGTTCGAGTGAGCGCTGAAGAGTTACAGACGAGACAAAAAAGCAGGCCGAGAGGAGGAAAACTTAGGGAAGAGAGGAGCAAAAAGATATGCAACTTGCTTTGCCGAGAGCGGAAGTAGATCTATTCCTCAGAAGTAGATCTAAGTAATCTATTCCTCATCATGGAATGATCATCTTAACACTTTGAAAACTGTGTTTTCTCGTTTAGCCCAAGCCTCCCTCACCTTGAATCTGAAAAAATGTGAGTTTGCCAAAGCGGTGGTGACCTACCTTGGAAAGGAAGTGGGCCATGGCCAGGTACGCCCGGTAAATGCAAAGGTGGAGGCTATCCTAAACTACCCAAAACCCACCACAAGACGTGAGCTCCGGTGGTTCTTGGGTTTAGTTGGCTATTACCGGTGTTTCTGCAAGAACTTTTCAATGGTAGTGGCTCCTCCGACGAATCTCCGACGAATCTGTGTAGTCCAAAGAAACCGTTCATGTGGACTACAGAATGTCAACATGCATTTGACTGTGCAAAGTCCATTCTATGCAGCGCTCCTATATTGGCAGCTCCTGCACTGCAAAAACGTAAAATCTTACCAAGTCTAATTTTCTAATTTATAGTCAAAACCTCTTATCACACTTAATATAAGTCAAAAACATCTATCTAAGTTAGGCATAACAACTTGTTTTGAGACAATGCATCTTGAAAATCTTGATAAGACAAAAAGTCTTGAAAATATCTTGTTTTGAGTCATTTCTTATTTGAAACAAGCTTTTTTGACATTTCATAAACATTTGCAGTTGTCATAAGGTTTGTAAAACGTGAAAAATCTTGTTTCAAGATAACAAACTAACTTGAATTAAGACAAATCTGCTTCTTTGATCAGCATGCCCACTCAAAGTATTAAACATTCTATTTTTTATACAGGTTCTGTTTAATTTTGGACAGACTCCATTGTCCTATTACAATTTCTTTAAACCAATAGTTCATTAACATTTTCTACATTGTATTTTTTTCCAAGGCTGAATACTACATAAACATACCTACTGTACAGTTTATATTAAATAGACAAATAATGCAGGTTCATTTCACATTCATTCAACCTTTATTTAGTCAGGTAAATCTTTTGAACCTCATGGGCTCATTTACGAAAGCGACCTGCTAAAACTAAAGAACAATGAACAGCAGTGATAGAATTTCATTAAACAATAAACAAACAAACAATAAACAATAGAAAACAAAAAGAGAGAAAAAAACAAAATATATATATTTTTTTTTTTTTTTTTTTTAACAAAGTATCAAAAAACTAGCAAAACATTATAAGGTAGACGTATAAAATCAAAGACAGGAACAAATCTGCATTGGTTTTTGCCAGGATTCCAACAGATTCTGAAAACCATTTAGAGAAGTCAAGGTCGAGAGCTTCAGATCTTTTTGTAAGATATTCCATGAAGCAGGAGCAGAGTAGGAGAAGGCCCTTTTTCCAAGTTCAGTCCTCACTGACGGAACACTGCAGGTAATCATGTCCTGAGAGCGCACGCTGTAGCTGCACTCACGCAAAGACATGTAGGAGGAGATGTATGAGGGCAGCAGACCAAGAAGTGATTTAAAGATGAAAATGTACCAGTGGAAGAGTCTGCGTGAGGTTAATGATGTCCAATTAACCAGTGAATACAGGGTGCAGTGGTGGGTACGATAATCACAACCAGTTATGAATCTTAGTGCACCATGATAGACCACATCCAACATCCGCAGGGTGCTTGTAGGAGCATTCATGTAGAGAATGTCACCGTAATCAATGGAGGGAAGGAAAGTCACGGATACAAGGCGTTTCCTAACATTCAGTGTTAGACAGGATCTGTTTCTGAAAAAGAAACCCAGTTTAACTTTCAATTTCTTCACTAGGTTTTCCACGTGGAGTTTAAAAGAGAGATGTGAATCGATCAGGATACCCAGATATTTATAGGAATCAACAAACTCAATAGGGACACCATTTGAAGAAAAAATCAGAGGAGGATCTGCTGGAACCGCCTTCCTATTTGAAAAAAACATCCCTTTTGTTTTATCAGCATTTAGGACAAGTTTGAGACGGAACAGATCTGACTGGATGATGTCAAAAGCGGATTGCAGTAACTGGAAAGCCTTAGCTACTGTTTTAGCTCGGCAATAAACAACTGTATCATCAGCATAGAAATGTAAGGATGCATCAGGGATGCAGTGACCTACATTAGCTATGTAGATTGTAAAGAGAGTTGGTCCTAAAACTGAGCCTTGTGGTACACCATTTTTAACTGTTAAATAGCTGGAAGAAGCACCGTTATGTTGAACACATTGCCTCCGATTGGAAAGATAGTTAGAAAACCAACCGATGGTGTGATCAGAGAAACCGATTTCTGAGAGCTTATGACACAGGATGTTATGATCCACAGTGTCAAAAGCTTTAGACAGGTCTAAGAAAAGTGCAGCACAATAGTCCTTAGCATCCAATGCTTCAACAACATCATTCAGAACCTTCAGAGAAGCAGTTGTTGTGCTGTGTTTTTTCCTGAAACCAGATTGATGGAGAGGTAAGATGTTAAATGAGTCCAGATAGTTTTTGATCTGAGAGTTTATCAGTTTTTCTTGAACCTTGGCTAAGATGCAGAGTTTAGAGATCGGTCGATAATTGTTCAATGAGGTGGGGTCACCTCCCTTCAGCAAAGGAAGAACAAAGGCTGTTTTCCAAGCATCCGGAATGGTGTTTTGGCTTATGGACAGATTAAAGATGTGGGTCACAGGGACTGTGATGATATGAGCAGCCAGCCTTAAGAAATAAGGTGGAAGTTCATCTGGACCTGCAGATTTTTTAGGATCAAGATCATTTAACAGTTTATTTACCTCACTGACTGAGAATGGAGAAAAAGAGAAGGTGTGATTAACAGATGGTTGGCTTGTAGGAGGGATTTGATTTGTTGAAGTTTGATTATTAGATAAAGTGGCCGATTTTCCGTTTGTAACTGTATCAAATAAAGAACTAGAAGCAACAAAATGTTTATTGAAACAGTTCAGGATCTCGTGCTTATTTGACACAGGAACAGAGTCAACAAGAAATTGTGATGGGAGGTCAGATGATTGGGGGGTGCCTGAGAGAGATTTAATGGTTTTCCAGAATTTTTTAGGATCGTTTAGATTTTTGGAGGTCTGAGATAAGAAGTAGTTACGTTTTGAAGCTTTGATGGCAGTTGTGCATTTATTCCTTAGCTGCCGAAATTTCAACCAATCAGTGTCTGAGTGTGATTTTCTTGCTGCTGCCCAAAGATGATCTCTCCAGTGCAGGAGATCAGCATATCATCACATCAGCATCACATATTTATTTTAACATATAATTTAACAGATAATTGATTTTAATAAAATAAATATGTGGTTAGGACAGATTAAACGGCCGTGGGGCGGCCGTGGCATAGTGGTAATACCATACCATACCATACCATTTTATTTATAAAGCACTTTAAACAGGAACAAGTCCACACCAAAGTGCTGGACAAACAAACACGCAACAGGCAACACAGACAATGAAGTACAACACGAAAAACATAAAAACATTGCAGATCATAAATCAAACGATCCAATACAAATCAGCTGGCAATAATGTAATGGCAAAGTAATGGCAGTCGTCCCCCGATCAGAAGGTTGGAGGTTCGAATACCGGTTCCCCACACCATGTGTCGTTGCGTCCCCGGGCAAGACACTTAACCCCGAGTTGCTCCCGGTAGGACTGGATGGCGCCTTGCATGGGTCTGCCGCTACCGGTGTATGAATGTGTGTATGAATGGGTGGATGGTTGGTATTGTAAAGCGCTTTGGGGCCCCTCATAGGGGACTGGAAAACGCTATATAAATAAGCTTCATTTACCATAAACATATTTTTCTACGTTTGGGACAAGGGGAAAAAATAGTAAAAAAGTTTCTGGGTATGGTCTCTCTGAGGGAGGAAGCAATGTTAACAAGGTTAAGAATAGGTATGAATCTGAACAGTACTTATAGGGTAACACAATAGTGGACGTTGTGACTTTTGCCAGGATGCAGAGTCAGTGCAGCACGTCATTTTGGAATGTTCTACATATTCAGAGGAAAGGAAAACTCTACTTGACCAAATGAAAAAAGAAGTCACATGCCCTATCAGTTTGAAGAGCGTTTTGGAATGGGGATCTAGTAAAGGTGGACATAAATACTTTGTTTTACTTGACATCAACAGGCTTTTTATTTTATTTTATTTTTTATTTTATTATTATTTCAATACAGATACAGTTACAATTTTAACCCTTGGATGCATGAACGACCAATACCTACATTCTTCCCTGAGTGGGGTCAAAAACGACCCCAATTAGAATCAATGGTTTTTTGCAATGAATTTAAATTATGTCTTTAATTTTTGTTAAAGGCAGTTATATTTATTATATTTGGGTCAACAAAAGACTGATTTTACATTTACTATGGTTATTCATAACTTTTTATAACTTTTTTCACACGAAATAACATCAAAAATCTTCAAAAAATATTGCTAGAATGTCCATCTGTCTAAAGGACAAAAAAGAGAATGAACATACAACCAGAACACTGTACACTCACATGTGCCGCCCACACAAACATATTTTCTCTATTCACTGTGTGCAGTTGTCACAAACCATTTGCTTTTGGCTGTGACCATTGCACACTGGAGTGCTGCATTTCCTGCACCAATTGGTGGCTTTGCGATCTTTGTTTCTTGGACACATCTGGCACCTCTTTCTCTTCTGTTGGCCCTCTGTGCCTCTCTCCTGTTACTTGTTTGCAACTTTTGTCACTCCACATCTTCCAGTTGCTTCAGTGATGTCGGTTGGTAGATTCAGGGTACCTTGGGTTGTGTAGAAGACTCCCAAAGAGCACACACATTGGTACATTCCAGTTCTCACTTCCTGCAAGAATGGTCACTCCAGTGAAGGCCATGAGCTCCTGTTTGCTTAGAATTTTTCACTCTTTTCCTCTGCTTGTTGCAACTCTTCTTCCCTCCATGTTTGTTCATGTCAACACCTCTTCTACTATCAGTGATAAACAGCTTTCATGGATCTATTGGAGAGATGGTGCTAAACCCAGGTGCAGGCCCTGACCGACTTCTCAGTAAATTGTGGCTTGGTGTTTTAGCCTGAGTGGGAGATAACTCTGCCTAGTAAGAGCCCTTGTGGCTCATTCTGTTGGCAACAATAGCCTTTCCCTCTTTGGAGGTCTCAGAGGACTCCTCGGTGTCTGACTGATCTTGTTCAGCAGAGGCAGGTTGGTTTCCAGACAGCCTGACATGTCCAGGTGGACAATAATCTGTATCCTCTATATTCAAGAAGCCAGATCATGAGTCAGTACCACTGGGTTCTTCATCCCATCCGTTCAGGATCATATCTCGAGCAAGTTCTTCCGGTATCGCTGTCCTCCAAATAGCCATGATAGTTTAGATGAGAAAACATAAAACAGACAAACATGAGACCTGGTTTCAACAAAGGACTATGACAACAATGGACAACAGCAACAACAATAGACAATCATAAAAGAGGCATACAGATTTTTAAAATAATATATATATATATAATATATAATATATATATAATAATATATAATAGGTTATCCAACAGGTTTGCATTTGTTACAAGGAATTGTGAATACAGTGAGTTTCTACACAACAAATCCAGTAATATCAGCTGGCTTACTAAGCTAGTGTAATAATAATAATAATAATAATTGTCTAATCTTGTCATCTGCATATGTTTCCCATAATGTTAGCTAGCTTAAGTACTAACATTATTTTGAAGTTAGCTAAGAGTGTCTACTTTGTTGACCAACAGGTATTCTATCAGGTAAGTCATGGAGTTGGTAAATGCAGATAATACATATATGCTGCTGTGTCAAACTGACATCCTTGTGGTGAGACTGCAGGTATCAGATGTGTAAATGAGACAGAAAATGTATCTTGACAGTCACAGTTGGTAAGAATCAAAGATTCCCAAAGCAACCCCTTGAGATTCTATAGGAAATGTTTGGGGTCATTTTTGACCCCACTCATGAAAAACTGGGGTAGTGACACAAAAACTGCAATTTCTGAAAATTTATAAAAACATTTAAAAAAATTCAAATGGCTTGAAGTCACAAACATGTTTTATGAGGAATACCTGGAATATGGAAGAGTAAAAACTTTTAGTTTCAGAGATTTTGAAGAAGAACAACCCTCGGGGTCATTTTTGACCCCACTTATGTATCTAAGGGTTAAGAATGTGAACAAAAAGAACATGAGTCAACAGTAGAAGAATTGAAGTTCAAAAGGGTCAAAAAGGACTTACTCAAAAACTATATATGATGTAACTTAGTGTGTTTGTATATTACACTTATGTTGTACATAAGTTGTAGCTTAGTGCGTTTGTGTATTACAGTTAGAAAAATTAAGTAGAGTTATTCATTTTGTGACGTAGTTTGTGTATTACAGTTAGAAAAAATTAAGTAGAATTATTCATTTTGTGATGTAGTTTGTGTATTACAGTTAGGAAAATTAAGTAGAATTATTCATTTTGTAATCTAGTTTGTGTATTACAGTTAGAAAAATTAAGTAGAATTATTTGGGCCTTCTCTTACTCTGCTCCTGCTTCCTGGAATATCTTACAAAAAGATTTGAAGCTCTCAGCCCTGACCTCCCTAAATGGTTTTAAAAATCTTTTGGAAACCTGGCAAAAACCATTGCAGATATGTTCCTGTTTTTGATTTTGTACATCTACCTTGTGGTGTTTTGCTAGTTTTGATACTTTGCATTTCACTTTCTATTTCTCTCCTACGTTTTTTTTTTCTGTTGTTTGTTGTTTAAGGAAATTCTACCATTGCTGTTCATCATTCTTTAGTTTGTAGCAGGTCGCTTTTGTAAATGAGCCCTCGAGGCTCAATGAGATTTACCTGACTAAATAAAGGTTGAATGAATTCATTCTGTGATGGTTATCATTGGTTGAACAAACTGTGAAATAAGGGCCAGATATAATAAGATTTCCTCTTCTTTCTGCTCCCTTCATTTTATCCTACTTGTATTCTTATATCTGATGAAACTGTCTTGTATTGTTCTTTTAAATTGAATGAATAAACATCAAATCAAATCAAGTAGTTTAGGGATGGTACCATTAGATGGCGGTAATACACCGGAAGGATGTAAGCTGCCGTAAAACCTCACAGAAGAAGAAGAAGAAGGCTCTCGTCCAAGACTGCGCATGCGTACTGCGCCGTACGCAGCAGAGAGCATGGTAGAGTAAACCTTTTGCGACGGTGGCTTTGAGGTAAGCCTCTTACCTTTTCTCAAGTACGATAAAATTATTTGTACAGAGTTTCTGTCTTTGTAATGCGCATTACAGATTCTTATCGATGTTTAATCGTGTTTTTTATAGCTCAACGTTGCAGCTGATGTGAAATAAAAAGGTGGGGCGAGCTAGCTAGCTAGAATTAGCTAACAGCGTGGATGAGCTATGACGCGGTTGTGTCGACGTTAAGAGGTAACGTATTTATACAAAGTTGTTTATAATGTAGACTGAGACATGGACAAAAGTTGTTGTAATGATCATACCAATATTAAATAAAAGTTTTTACTTCTTTAGTGACGTGTGTTTGTGTGAGAGAGCAAGCTATAGCGGGAGTGCTATGTTGATAATGCTAACTGGACATTGGCCTGCATATTCTCCTCCGCCGCCAAAAGAAAAAAAACTGAATTCCGCTACTCTTGGCAATAAATTATTAAAAAATATTGCAATAATACAATGGAGAGAACCCTACTCTTTTATGATTTGCTGTTGCTGTGAACATTACATATATAATAATAATAATAATGTGTTTGTCTGTCATCTGCGTATGTTTCCCATTCACAGACAAAATTTGTCTCTGCATTTAACCCAACCACCCCAGGTGGTGCAGTGAGCAGCCAGAGGGCGCTTGGGGAGCTGGAGAATTAGGTGTGCACTCATAGACACCCCAAGGTTTGTAGTGGCCGGGACGCGAACCTGCGTCCTTCGGGTCCCAAGTCAAACGCCCTAACCACTACACCATCTTGGCTCCTATAAACTGAGATAACAATTTTAAAATCAATAATGCAAATACCGGTAATTGTTATTGCTGGTTTGTCTCTAAATGCATGTCTCTCATCCATTCATGTACAGCAACTTTGCGACAGCAACAAAAATGTGTTCAGTTGTTAGCTGCAGATGTGAATCTAAATTTGATTGAACTATCAAATTTCAGATATCTCAAGCCTCGGATATAGTTGACGCGTCGCATAGGGTGCGCGGCCAAAGTGACGCAATCGCGAAGTCCCCGCCCCCGCGCTTTGGCCAGCGCGTTGGTTTCATGCGTGGTCGTGCACCTCCCAGATTTTGAAGCTCCGCAAGCCTAGCGCGCGCGCTGAATTGATTGACAGGTCGGGTAGGGACCTCACCGACAGCCTTCACGCCAGATTCTGCAGCTGTCTGCGCCGCTGTGGTCGTGGAAACGGCGTCGCGACGCATGGAGGAATGTTTTGTGACACAAAATGTATTAAATTCTCCTTCATTCCTGATCTGGAGTCGGACTTTTCTTTTGTTTTTTCGCCAAAACTCACGTGATCGCTTTCTCCTCCGCTGACTCCATGCATTAAAACCGCAAATAAAGACAACAGTTCAGCACGCGAGCAGAAAGCTATTTGTTTTTGTTGTGTGACGTCAAACAGTTCTTCTTCTACGGTAGATTTCTTCTTCTACACCCTTTCTTGCAACATATGCACAGGTTTTAGAGGGTACTGCCACCTGCTGGTCAGTAAAAGAACAGCACTTTGCCAAGCGCTGCCGTGCCACACTATAAACGCATGCACAGTGCGCGCGCAGCACGTGCGCTCCAGCTTGTGGACCAAAGCGTGACTATATCCGAGGCTTCAGAAACCTAAATTTTCAAAATTTATAAACTAAAATTTTTTACTGGTTTAAAACAATATTAATGTTAAAAAAATGCTTTGTTGTGGCCAGTGCAATTAAGAAAAGCTAGTACTGTGTGCAATGTGTGCATAGTTTAATGGTATTATTATTAAGGTTTCTTTATTGTATCACATAGATACCCATCAAAACCTGAAATCATAGCAATGGCTAAAAGGATAGCTGTATTACCCCATGCTACAGGACCAAGGAGAATTCATGGGTAAGTGAAATGCATCCAGTTAATGACCAAAGTTTTTTTATTTTGCACATTTTTATTGAGGATTTAAAAAATGTAATTATCGGTAATGTGTTCTTAAGGTCACTGTGTTTGCGCAACTAAACCAAAGATTGCAGAATGTGAGGTCCCCTAAAAAACATCTGAGTGGGAGACAATCAAAGTGGTAAAGCTGCAACTAACGATTCATTTCCTCAATAATAAATATGTTTATGTTTATTAAATTTTTTTCATTTTTTTACAAAAGTAACAATACAAGACAATCTCATAAATGATAATGTACAAAATATAAAAAAATGAAAGGTAGCAGAAAGAAGAATAAATCTTATTATATCTGCCCCTTACTTCCAACAATCAGATTAAACAATAATAATCAACCATGTAAACAATAATAATCTTCAACCAACTTTTTCCAACAATCAGATTAAACAATAATAATCTTCAACCAACAGTACAAAATGACTAACTCTTTCTAATTTTCTAACTAATACAATACACATTACGCTATTTCATATATATTTTTTAACACATTTGTTTTGATCATTTTCTTAAATGTAAACATTGACTTGGCATTTTTAACTACATTCTCCAAGCCATTCCATAATCTAATTCCCTGGATTGAGGTAGAACGTCCCTTCAAACTAGTTCTGAATTGTGGTTTTACAAACATCTCTGTCCCCTTAAGATTATAACAACTTTGTCTTTTAACAAAATGCATTTGGATATTTAAAGGTAATGCATTATTTTGAGCCCTATACATAACTGATAAAATATTATAGTCTACCAAATCATGGAACTTCAATAACTTCAGTTGATAAAATAATGTACTTGATGGATGACGGTAATGTTTTCTAGTGATAATTCTTACAGCTCTTTTCTGTAATACAAAAATAGGCTTTGTGATTGTTTTACATGCATTCCCCCAAACATCAATACAATAGATTAAGTGTGGAACAATGATTGTGTTATACAACAAATACAGAGCTTTATCATTCAATAGGTCTCTGACTTTGTACAGTACTGCAATCGATTTAGCTATTTTTATTCTTACAGAATTTATGTGTTGTTTCCATGTCAGTTTGTCATCAATGATAACACCCAAAAACTTCACCTCACTCACTCTACAAATCTCAACATCCTCAATTTTGAGTGGAACATCAACAGTTTTCTTTTTATTACAGAATATCATGTAATAAGTTTTTTCTAGATTTAATGATAATTTATTTATGTCATAATGTCAAATATGTCATAGCTTTAGTAGTATATGTAGTATATTTAGTTCAATATGTCATAGCTTTAGTAGACTTAATAACATATGATGTTGGCCAGCATTTGTTGGAATTGATTAATTGGCTCATCTTTGCAACTCTTCAAAGAGACGCCGACTTGATGAGCCCAATGACACAGATGAAGCCATTTCGAGGGACTCAACAATCATTCTGGACCAGTCTACAGATAAGACTACCAGCACAGACTCGGGCACTACTGACAAGGAGTTTGGTGAATTTAGTTTTGTATTTATTTTGTCTTGTTTTTGTTTTGTTTATCTTCCACAATCTGAATATTAACATTATGATTTATCATGCCAACAGAAAGTTGAAAATAAAAGAACATAAATGGACAAAATGTTCCTTCGCCCGGACGCGGGTCACCGGGGCCCCACTCTGGAGCCAGGCCCGAGGTGGGGCACGTTGGCGAGCGCCTGGTGGCCGGGCTTTCACCCATGGAGCTCGGCCGGGCACAGCCCGAAGAGGAGACGTGGGTCCCCCTTCCCATGGGCTCACCACCTATGGGAGGGGCCAAAGGGGTCGGGTGCAATGTGGGATGGGTGGTGGCCGAGGGCGGGGACCCTGGCGGTCTGATCCTCGGCTACAGAAGCTGGCCATTGGGACATGGAATGTCACCTCTCTGGTGGGGAAGGAGCCTGAGCTAGTGTGTGAGGTTGAGAGGTTCCGGCTAGAAATAGTTGGACTCACCTCAACGCATGGCTCTGGCTCTGGAACCAGTTTCCTTGAGAGGGGTTGGACACTCTTTCACTCTGGAGTTGTCCCTGGTGAGAGACGCTGAGCAGGAGTGCGCATACTTGTTGCCCCCCATCTTGGTGCCTGTACGTTGGGGTTCACCCCGGTGAACGAGAGGGTAGCCTCCCTTCGCCTACGTGTGGGGGGACGGGCTCTGACTGTTGTTTGTGCCTATGCGCCAAACGGTAGCGCAGATTACCCACCCTTTTTGGAGTCCTTGGAGGGGGTATTGGAGGGTGCGCCTCCTGGGGACTCCCTTGTTCTGCTGGGGGACTTCAACGCTCACGTGGGCAATGACAGTGAGACCTGGAGGGGTGTGGTTGGGAGGAACGGCCCCCCTGATCTGAACCCGAGTGGTGTTTTGTTGTTGGACTTCTGTGCTCGTCATGGATTGTCCATAACGAACACCATGTTCAGGCATAAGGGTGTACATATGTGCTCTTGGCACCAGGACACCCTAGGTCGCAGTTCGATGATCGACTTTGTTGTCGTCTCATCTGATCTGCGGCCGCATGTCCTGGACACTCGGGTGAAGAGAGGGGCGGAGCTGTCAACTGACCACTACCTGGTGGTGAGTTGGCTCCGATGGTGGGGGAGGATGCCGGTCAGACCTGGCAGACCCAAACGTATTGTGAGGGTCTGCTGGGAACGTCTGGCAGAGTCTCCCGTAAGACGGAGCTTTAACTCCCACCTCCGGGAGAGCTTTGAACACGTTCCGAGGGAGGCGGGGGACATTGAGTCCGAGTGGGCCATGTTCCGCGCCTCTATTGTCGAGGCAGCTTATCAGAGTTGTGGCCGCAAGGTTGTTGGTGCCTGTCGTGGTGGCAACCCTCGAACCCGGTGGTGGACACCGGCGGTGAGGGATGCTGTCAGGCTGAAGAAGGAGTCCTATTGGGCCTTTTTGGCCTGTGGGACCCCGGAAGCAGCAGATAGGTACCGACAGTCCAAGCGGCATGCGGCTCGGGTGGTTGCTGAGGCAAAAACTCGGGCGTGGGAGGAGTTCGGAGAGGCCATGGAGAATGACTTCCGTACGGCTTCGAGGCGATTCTGGTCCACCATCCGGCGTCTCAGGGGGGGAAAGCGGTACGCGACCAACACCATTTATGGTGGGGATGGCGTGCTATTGACCTCAACTCGGGATGTTGTGAGTCGGTGGGCGGAGTACTTCGAAGACCTCCTCAATCCCGCTGGCACATCTTCCACTGAGGAAGCGGAGCCTGGGGACTTTGGGTTGGGCTCTCCAATCTCTGGAGCTGAGGTCACCGAGGTGGTTAAAAAGCTCTGTGGTGGCAAGGTTCCAGGGGTGGATGAGATTCGCCCTGAGTTCCTTAGGGCTCTGGATGTTGTGGAGTTGTGTTGGCTTACGCGACTCTGCAATATTGCGTGGACATCGGGGGCAGTTCCCTTGGATTGGCAGACTGGGGTGGTGGTTCCCCTATTCAAAAAGGGGGACCGTAGGGTGTGTTCCAACTATAGGGGGATCACACTCTTAAGCCTCCCTGGTAAGGTCTATTCAGGGGTTCTGGAGAGGAGGGTCCGTCGGATAGTCGAACCTCGGATTCAGGAGGAGCAGTGTGGTTTTCGTGCTGGTCGTGGAACACTGGACCAGCTCTACACCCTCAGCAGGGTCCTGGAGGGCACGTGGGAGTTTGCCCAACCAGTTTACATGTGCTTTGTGGACTTGGAAAAGGCATTCGACCGCGTCCCTCGGGGGGTTCTGTGGGGGGTACTCCGGGAGTATGGGGTACCAGGCCCATTGATATGGGCTGTTAGGTCCCTGTACGACCGGTGTCAGAGCTTGGTCCGCATTGCCGGCAGTAAGTCAGGCTCGTTTCCAGTGAGAGTTGGACTCCGCCAAGGTTGCCCTTTGTCACCGATTCTGTTCATAACTTTTATGGACAGAATTTCTAGGCGCAGCCAAGGTGTTGAGAGGATCCGTTTTGGTGGCCTTAGAATCGCTTCTCTGTTTTTTGCAGATGATGTGGTCCTATTGGCTTCATCAGATCGTGATCTACAGCTTTCGCTGGAGCGGTTTGCAGCCGAGTGTGATACGGCCGGGATGAGGATCAGTTCCTCCAAATCCGAGGCCATGGTCTTGAGCCGGAAAAGGGTAGCATGCCCTCTCCGGGTCGGGGATGAGGTCCTGCCCCAAGTGGAGGAGTTTAAGTATCTCGGGGTCTTGTTCACGAATGAGGGAAAACTGGAGCGTGAGATCGATAGGCGGATAGGTGCAGCATCCGCAGTGAAGCGGGCGCTGTACCGGTCTGTCGTGGTGAAGAGAGAGCTGAGTCGAAAGGCAAAGCTCTCAATTTACCAATCGATCTACGTTCCCACCCTCATCTATGGTCATGAGCTTTGGGTTGTGACCGAAAGAACGAGATCTCGGATACAAGCGGCTGAAATGAGTTTTCTCCGCAGGGTGTCTGGACTCTCCCTTAGAGATAGGGTGAGAAGCTCAGTCATCCGGGAGGGACTCGGAGTAGAGCCGCTGCTTCTCCACATCGAGAGGAGCCAGTTGAGGTGGCTCGGGCATCTGGTTAGGATGCCTCCTGGACGCCTCCCTGGTGAGGTGTTCCGGGCATGTCCCACCGGGAGGAGACCCAGAGGAAGACCCAGGACACGCTGGAGGGACTATGTTTCTCGGCTGGCCTGGGAACGCCTTGGGATTCCCCCAGAGGAGCTGCTCCATGTGGCTGGGGAGAGGGAAGTCTGGGCCTCCCTACTTAGTCTGCTACCCCCGCGACCCGACCCCGGATAAGCGGACGAAAATGGATGGATGGATGGATGCCAACAGAAAGATGTCTATGTGTTTCAGGAAAAACAAGCCCCCAAATCCCCCAGGAAAGAAGCTCTCTCCTGTCCAGTTCTAAGAGTGAGTTTGTCCTACTTTATTTTGGTGTTGTGCATCTTTGTAAGGTACTACTTTTTTCCCTTAATGCAACTTCATGTGATGGCATGACCATATGTAACCCATCTAATCAAACAGAGGATTAAGTCAAATTTGGTTATACTGTATAAGCACATTTTCAGATTCATGTTTTTTTTAAGCTTCATTTTGACACCTGGATTATTCTGATAATTCAAACATTTCCAGAAATGTAGTTTTAATTACAATAATACATTATTATTTGAATGTTAATGAGAAATTGGTGTTATTGTTTTTTAAAGAATAAACCTAACATAGTATTTGGACATTAAAGTTTTCAAGGTGGAAAGAAACAAAATCTTTGCAGGTTGCTGGAAATATCTTACTCAAAATCATTTTTTTAATTGATACATTTTTTTCCATGGTTCTACACTAACTTCTTGCACTGATTGCACTGGTGTTTCTAAACTTTTTTTTGGTTCACCAGCACAGTTAGTGCACCCAAATTTTCAACCGCGTCATATTTAACATGATAGTTTTACAGGTTCTCTCTTTATTTTATTTATTTATCTGGCTTATATTCCACAATCTTAAAATATGATTCATCATGCCAACAGAAATATGTCTTTGTGTTTCAGGAAAAACAGGACCTCAAAGCCCCCAGGAAAACTTTCCCTCTCCTGTCCAATTCTGATTGTGTGTTCGTCCAACTGCCTGCTCACGGTAGGAGATGTGCCCATCACAACATTTCCGAAAGACATTTCATGTTTAAAGCTCCCTTGACATCATCTTTGAACTTTCCATAAAATGGCACAACATATATATATTTTAAGATTGAACTATGATCATTTTTGTTAAAACAATGTTAAATGAATAAAAATTCCTCTCAAAAATAGTTTAAAATTAGCGCCGTTTTTTTACACGGTAAATTCGGATTTTTCCGGTCACGTGACTGTGATGTCAGATCCAGATGCCTGCTCCAACGTGCATTGAGAAACAATTGCAGAGAATGCAGACTTATCAGACGAATTTAGCATTTTAAAAGTTGATATTTTGGCGACTTGTCTTCAGTTCGTGAAGCTGAAGTTATTTTAGTGATCAACAAGAAACAGCAGTGTTTATTTTGTGCCTGTTGCAGCTTTTTTAACGAGAGGTTTCACATTCATGAAGTGAGTAGCAGGTGTCAGCAACGCTATCGTTATAACTCTTATAGAGGACTGAAACGGTAATACAGTATTAATTTATCTAATAATCATTCAATATTAATTTATAGTCTAAAAACATGTCCTTTTTAAATTATCTGGTTTATTTTAGAAGTTTATTCAAACATACGTTCTGAAAAACACCCTTCATTCTGTTGTACATTGCATGGTTGTTCACTATATATAAATAAATATAAAAACAGTAGTTTATACGTCAATCATTACATTTAAAAAGAAATTTGGCTTTGTTATATATATATATATATATATATATATATATAATACATTTACATAAATGTTAATATTTGACTGCATGAACACAAAACAAACACACACACACACCCTGATGATCAGCTATTTTATCAATATATGTTATTTTGACAGTATTTGATATAAATTTATTTATATTTATTTATATCAAATACTGTCAAAATAACATATATTGATAAAATAGCTGATCATCAGTGTGTGTGTGTGTGTGTTTGTTTTGTGTTCATGCAGTCAAATATTAAAATTTATGTAAATATATATATATATATATATATATATATATATATATATATATATATATATATATATATATATATATATATATATATATATATATATATATATATATATATATATATATCTTCTTCCGGCACTCGGCAAGGCAGGTCGCATATCTTTCTGCTCTTCCCTCCCTAAGTTTTTCCTACTCCCTGCTTGCTTTTCGTCTCGTCTGCGACCCTTCAGCGCTCACTCGAACCAATATGGAATTAATAAATTGGGCTGTTTCTTCAATGGATAAGATTTTTTCCACGAAGCGGACCGTGCCAGGAGAAGCTGTCTGTCCCTCCGACACACACGCGGCTGGATACGTGCTGGACTCGTGGGGTCAGTGGCAGCCCATGTGTCTGACCGTCTTAAGTGTCGAAGACGTGGAGGATTTGTGGATTATTGGAATATTGGTAGCAACTGCTCTGTTTTTTGGCGTAAGCGGAGTTGTTTGTTACTGGAAACTGAGGGAGGCTTCGGCAGCTATCAGCGCGCTGTCGGCACTACCTGATCAGCAAAATTCTCTGAACCGGGCCGTGAGCTCCTCATCCCAGCTGTTGTATGAGCTCAATCGCTCGCTTGGAGCGGTGGTGGATCACCGCGGACCTGCTGTGCGTTTTGGGACTTGTTTACAGCCACCCCGGATCAATCAAGGGACAGATGGGAGTTCATAGAGCGGAGCGGAGCGGAACCACATATTACTTGGATTTTTTTCGGCCATGAAACAGCACCACAGACTTGATGGCGGCAGTGGAAAAGAACACTGTGGTCTATTGGATAACAAACAAGAATATTATCTGGCTTCTGTACATGTCCTTGAAAAGAAGGCTGTCGGAAGCCATTCTCCTGGGAGTGTGGAGCTGAAGAGACCTGCTGCCCTCCCCCCCCCCCAGAGATTTCTGTGCAGCCTCAGATAACGCCCAGCTGCACATCTGCTGAACTTTGTGTTTGTCTGAAATTACTCACAGACTCTATCTCCTTGCCTGCCGTCTCTCAATTTGTTATTGTAACTAAATGTGCTTTTTGATATGGTTTTTACTGGATCACGCGGTGTCTTGAAGACAAAATGTGATTCATCTTTTTTTAATATCAATGCTGTAAAACCCCGTGTCTTTGCCTGTTTTCCTGCTTTTGACCTTCATCTGGGGACAGATGAGAGCGGCCGCGCTATAAGCATATCATGTGTTGATAAACATATCATGTGTTGATAAACATGTCATGTGCTTTGTTGAGCTGCAGCTTTTTGCACTCATTCTCTCTCCTGGATGACTGTAACTACATATTTACGTTGTATTGGTGAAAATTGATGCAATGTTAATAAACCTTCTTGTATCTTGTATATAAACTACTGTTTTTATATTTATTTATTTATATATAGTGAACAACCATGCAATGTACAACAGAATGAAGGGTGTTTTTCAGAACGTATGTTTCAATAAACTTATAAAATAAACCAGATAATTTAAAAAGGACATGTTTTTAGACTATAAATTAATGTTGAATGATTATTAGATAAATTAATACTATATTACCGTTTCAGTCCTCTGTAAAAGAGTTATCACGATAGCGTTGCTGACACCTGCTGCTCACTTCATGAATGTGAAACCTCTCATTAAAAAAGCTGCAACAAGCACAAAATAAACACTGCTGTTTCTTGTTGATCACTAAAATAACTTCTGCTTCACAAACGGAAGATAAATCGCTAAAATATCAACTTTTAAATTGCTAAATTCGTCTGATAAGTCTGCATTCTCTACAATTGTTTCTCAATGCGCGTTGGAGCAGGCATCTTGATCTGACGTCACAGTCACGTGACCGGAAAAATCCGGATTTACCGTGTAAAAAAACGGCGCTAATTTTAAACTATTTTTGAGAGGAATTTTTATTCATTTAACATTGTTTTAGCAAAAACGATCATAGTTCAATCTTAAAATATATATATATGTTGTGCCATTTTATGGAAAGTTCAAAGATGATGTCAGGGGAGCTTTAAACATTTGAAGTTGTAGTGGCTCCCTCATTTTTCATGGTGCCCAGTAGTATACTCTCCATTTTTCATAGCAAAAATTGTTTTTATTTTGTTGAGGGTGTTTTAAATTATTTTTTTTAAATATAATCAAGTGTTAACTACAGTTGTATTTGGGAGTAGTAGTTACATTGCTGCTGAAACCATAAAATAAACGTGTTGAAGTTAAAGAATACCTTTCATTTTTTGACATTACAGAAAATGTTTGAATGTTTTGACAAGACGTATGTTATTACGTTTGTTGGTTAAATTTGATAACGGGTTGGAGAAAATCTAATGTTGCGAAAGCATGCTTGTCAGGATTTCTTAAATACAAGTTTTCTTAAAATACAATTTCTGATCTTATTTTAGGTAGGCTTTGAAACATCTGTAGAACTAAAAATGAGTAAAAGTTTTAGGGGATGTATACTAATTTTAAGCATCACACGCTTACTTTAAGACAAATCCCACCCAAAATTGTAGTAAAATATTGCTAAGAATGAGATTTTTGCAGCTAGGTTTAAGATTGTTTATCTTGTAAAATGATCAAATGTCTTATTTTTAGAAATAGTGTCAAGAAAATTTTCACTTGTTACCAGATCTTTTTGCTTATTTCAATCCAAAAAAAAACTAATTTTAAGGTGTTTTAAACTTGTTTTCAGCGTAGACTTTTCTCCAGTGTACTACTTTTGAGCATCAGAATCTTATTATAAGACACAAAAAGCTCACAATTGTAGTAAAATATTGCTCAAAATTAGATTTTTGTAGCTAGTTTCAAGATTTCGCATATCTTGTTTGACTTGAACAAAATGTCTTATTTTAAGAAATCTTGTCAAGTGAATTTTCACTTGTTCCATTGGCGGATTTTTTTGCTTATTTCAAGCCAAAAAAATCTTATTTTAATTTTTTTCTTATTTTTAGAGTGGCATTTTATCCAGTGTGACTTCAGCAAGGCCTTCAAGCTGGAGGTAGATGCGAGCGCTACACTGGAAAAAATGCCACTCTAAAAATAAGAAAAAAAAATTAAAATAAGATTTTTTGGCTTGAAATAAGCAAAAAAAAATCTGCCAATGTAACAAGTGAAAATTCACTTGACAAGATTTCTTAAAATAAGACATTTTGTTCAAGTCAAACGAGATATGCGGAATCTTGAAACTAGCTACAAAAATCTAATTTTGAGCAATATTTTACTACAATTGTGAGCTTTTCTTGTCTTATAATAAGATTCTGATGCTCAAAAGTAGTACACTGGAGAAAAGTCTACTCTGAAAACAAGTTTAAAACAACTTAAAATTTGTTGTTTTTTTGATTGAAATAAGCAAAAAGATCTGGTAACAAGTGAAAATTTTCTTGACACGATTTCTAAAAATAAGACATTTGATCATTTTACAAGATAAACAATCTTAAACCTAGCTGCAAAATCTCATTCTTAGCAATATTTTACTACAATTTTGGGTGGGCTTTGTCTTAAAGTAAGCATGTGATGCTTAAAATTAGTATACATCCCCTAAAACTTTTACTCATTTTTAGTTCTACAGATGTTTCAAAGCCTACCTAAAATAAGATTAGAAATTGTATTTTAAGAAAACTTGTATTTAAGAAATCCTGACAAGCATGCTTTCGCAACATTAGATTTTCTCCAACCCGTTATCAAATTTAACCAACAAACGTAATAACATACGTCTTGTCAAAACATTCAAACATTTTCTGTAATGTCAAAAAATGAAAGGTATTCTTTAACTTCAACACGTTTATTTTATGGTTTCAGCAGCAATGCAACTATTACTCCCAATTACAACTGTAGTTAACACTTGATTATATTTTTAGAAAATAATTTAAAACACCCTCAACAAAATAAAAACAATTTTTGCTATGAAAAATGGAGAGTATACTACTGGGCACCATGAAAAACGAGGGAGCCACTACAAATTCAAATGTTTAAACATAAAATGTCTTTCGGAAATGTTGTGATGGGCACATCTCCTACCGTGAGCAGGCAGTTGGACGAACACACAATCAGAATTGGACAGGAGAGGGAGAGTTTTCCTGGGGGCTTTGAGGTCCTGTTTTTCCTGAAACACAAAGACATATTTCTGTTGGCATGATGAATCATATTTTAAGATTGTGGAATATAAGCCAGATAAATAAATAAAATAAAGAGAGAACCTGTAAAACTATCATGTTAAATATGACGCGGTTGAAAATTTGGGTGCACTAACTGTGCTGGTGAACCAAAAAAAAGTTTAGAAACACCAGTGCAATCAGTGCAAGAAGTTAGTGTAGAACCATGGAAAAAAATGTATCAATTAAAAAAATGATTTTGAGTAAGATATTTCCAGCAACCTGCAAAGATTTTGTTTCTTTCCACCTTGAAAACTTTAATATCCAAATACTATGTTAGGTTTATTCTTTAAAAAATAATAACACCAATTTCTCATTAACATTCAAATAATAATGTATTATTGTAATTAAAAATATAAATTAATCTACATTTCTGGAAATGTTTGAATTATCAGAATAATACAGGTGTCAAAATGAAGCTTAAAAAAAATGAATCTGAAAATGTGCTTATACAGTAAAACCATATTTGACTTAATCCTCTGTTTGATTAGATGGGTTACATACGGTCATGCCATCACATGAAGTTGCATTAAGGGAAAAAAGTAGTACCTTACAAAGATGCACAACATCAAAATAAAGTAGGACAAACTCACTCTTAGAACTGGACAGGAGAGAGCTTCTTTCCTGGGCGCTTGTTTTTCCTGAAACACATAGACATCTTTCTGTTGGCATGATAAATCATAATGATGAATTCAATTTATAACACGCTTTTCATTAGTGAAAATCTCAAAGCGCTACACACATTGAATGCTACACACATTAATACACCGGTAGCGGCAGACTACCATGCAAGGTGCTTTCCAGTCCTACCGGGAGCAACTCTGGGTTAAGTGTCTTGCCCAAGGACACAACGACACATGGTGTGGGGAACTGGGATTCGAACCGCCAACCTTGCGATCGGGGGATGACTGCCATTACCACTACTCCACGGCTGCCCCAATGTTAATATTCAGATTGTGGAAGATAAACAAAACAAAAACAAGACAAAATAAATACAAAACTAAATTCACTAAACTCCTTGTCAGTAGTGCCCGAGTCAGTGCTGGTAGTCTCATCTGTAGACTGGTCCAGAATGATTGTTGAGTCCCTCGAAATGGCTTCATCTGTGTCATTGGGCTCATCAAGATGGCGTCTCTTTGAAGAGCTGCAAAGATGAGCCAATTAATCAATTCCAACAAATGCTGGCCAACATCATATGTTATTAAGTCTACTAAAGCTATGACATATTGACCTAAATATACTACATATACTACTAAAGCTATGACATATTTGACATTATGACATAAATAAATTATCATTAAATCTAGAAAAAACTAATTACATGATATTCAGTAATAAAAAGAAAACTGTTGATGTTCCACTCAAAATTGAGGATGTTGAGATTTGTAGAGTGAGTGAGGTGAAGTTTTTGGGTGTTATCATTGATGACAAACTGACATGGAAACAACACATAAATTCTGTAAGAATAAAAATAGCTAAATCGATTGCAGTACTGTACAAAGTCAGAGACCTATTGAATGATAAAGCTCTGTATTTGTTGTATAACACAATCATTGTTCCACACTTAATCTATTGTATTGATGTTTGGGGGAATGCGTGTAAAACAATCACAAAGCCTATTTTTGTATTACAGAAAAGAGCTGTAAGAATTATCACTAGAAAACATTACCGTCATCCATCAAGTACATTATTTTATCAACTGAAGTTATTGAAGTTCCATGATTTGGTAGACTATAATATTTTATCAGTTATGTATAGGGCTCAAAATAATGCATTACCTTTAAATATCCAAATGCATTTTGTTAAAAGACAAAGTTGTTATAATCTTAAGGGGACAGAGATGTTTGTAAAACCACAATTCAGAACTAGTTTGAAGGGACGTTCTACCTCAATCCAGGGAATTAGATTATGGAATGGCTTGGAGAATGTAGTTAAAAATGCCAAGTCAATGTTTACATTTAAGAAAATGATCAAAACAAATGTGTTAAATTTTTATATTTTGTACATTATCATTTATGAGATTGTCTTGTATTGTTAATTTTGTAACAAAAAAATGAACAAATTTAATGAACATAAACATATTTATTATTGAGGAAATGAATCGATAGTTGCAGCTTTACCACTTTGATTATCTCCAACTCAAGAGATGTTTATTTAGGGGACCTCACATTCTGCAATCTTTGGTTTAGTTGCGCAAACACAGTGACCTTAAGAACACATTACCGATAATTACATTTTTTAAATCCTCAATTAAAATGTGCAAAATAAAAGAACTTTGGTCATTAACTGGATGCATTTCACTTACCCATGAATTCTCCTTGGCTCTGTAGCATGGGGTAATACAGCTATCATTTTAGCCATTGTTTTGATTTCAGGTTTTGATAGGTATCTGTGTGATACAATAAAGAAACCTTAATAATAATACCATTAAACTATGCACACATTGCATACAGTACTAGCTTTTCTTAATTGCACTGGCCACAACAAAGCATTTTTTAACATTAATATTGTTTTAAACCAGTAAAATTGTTTAGTTTATAAATTTTGAAAATTTGGAAGTTTCTTAGATATCTGAAATTTGATAATTCAATCAAATTTAGATTCACATCTGCAGCTAACAACTGAACACATTTTTGTTGCTGTCGCAAAGTTGCTGTACATGAATGGATGGGAGACATGCATTTAGAGACAAACCAGCAATAACTATTACCGGTATATGCATTATTGATTTTAAAATTGTTATTCAGTTTTAATACTAGTATTAACTGAGATAGGTAATGTTCACAGCAACAGCAAATCATAAAAGAATAGGGTTCTCTCCATTGTATTATTGCAATATTGTTAATAATTTATTGCCAAGAGTAGCGGAATTCAGTTTTTTTTTCTTTTGGCGGCGGAGGAGAATTTGCAGGCCAATGTCCAGTTAGCATTATCAACATAGCACTCCCGCTACAGCTTGCTCTCTCACACAAACACACGTCACTAAAGAAGTAAAAACTTTTATTTAATATTGGTATGATCATTTTAAACAACTTGTGTCCATGTCTCAGTCTACATTATAAACAACTTTGTATAAATACGTTACCTCTTAACGTCGACACAACTGCGTCATAGCTCATCCACGCTGTTAGCTAATTCTAGCTAGCTAGCTCGCCCCACCTTTTTTATTTCACGTCAGCTGTAACGTTGAGCTATAAAAAACACGATTAAACATTGATAAGAATCTGTAATGCGCATTACAAAGACAGAAACTCTGTACAAATAATTTTATCGTACTTGAGAAAAGGTAAGAGGCTTATCTCAAAGCCACCGTCGCAAAAGGTTTACTCTGCCATGCTCTCTGCTACGTGCGGCGCAGTACGCATGCGTAGTCTTGGACGAGAGCCTTCTTCTTCTTCTTCTGTGACGTTTTATGGCAGCTTACATCCTTCCGGTGTATTACCGCCATCTAATGGTACCATCCCTAAACTACTTGATTTGATTTGATGTTTATTCGTTCATTTTAAAAGAACAATACAAGACAGTTTCATCAGATACAAGAATACAAGTAGGATAAAATGAAGGGAGCAGAAAGAAGATGAAATCTTATTATATCTGCCCCTTATTTCACAGTTTGTTCAACCAATGATAACCTTCAAACTACATCACAGAATGAATAATTCTACTTAATTTTTCTAACTGTAATACACAAACTACATCACAAAATGAATAATTCTACTTAATTTTCCTAACTGTAATACACAAACTACATCACAAAATGAATAATTCTACTTAATTTTTCTAACTGTAATACACAAACTACATCACAAAATGAATAATTCTACTTAATTTTTTCTAACTGTAATACACAAACTACGTCACAAAATGAATAACTCTACTTAATTTTTCTAACTGTAATACACAAACGCACTAAGCTACATCATAAGTACAACATAAGTGTAATACACAAACACACTAAGTTACATCATATATAGTTTTTGAGCAAGTCCTTTTTGACCTTTTTGAACTTCAATTCTTCTACTGTTGACTCATGTTCTTTTTGTTCACATTCTTAAAATTGTAACTGTATCTGTATTGAAATAATAATAAAATAAAAAATAAAATAAAAAATAAAATAAAAAGCCTGTTGATGTCAAGTAAAACAAAGTATTTATGTCCACCTTTACTAGATCCCCATTCCAAAACGCTCTTCAAACTGATAGGGCATGTGACTTCTTTTTTCATTTGGTCAAGTAGAGTTTTCCTTTCCTCTGAATATAGAACATTCCAAAATGACGTGCTGCACTGACTCTGTATCCTGGCAAAAGTCACAACGTCCACTATTGTGTTTCCCTCTAAGTACTGTTCAGATTCATACCTATTCTTAATCTTGTCAACATTGATTCCTCCCTCAGAGAGACCATACCCAGAACCTTTTTTACTATTTTTTCCCCTTGTCCCAAATGTAGAAAAATATGTTTATGGTAAATGAAGCTAATTTATATAGCGTTTTCCAGTCCCCTATGAGGGGCCCCAAAGCGCTTTACAATACCAACCATCCACCCATTCATACACACATTCATACACCAGTAGCGGCAGACCCATGCAAGGCGCCATCCAGTCCTACCGGGAGCAACTCGGGGTTAAGTGTCTTGCCCGGGGACGCAACGACACATGGTGTGGGAACCGGTATTCAAACCTCCAACCTTCTGATCGGGGGACGACTGCCATTACCACTATGCCACGGCCGCCCCACGGCCGTTTAATCTGTCCTAACCACATATTTATATTATTAAAATCAATTATATGTTAAATTATATGTTAAAATAAATATGTGAAATGAACCTGCATTATTTGTCTATTTAATATAAACTGCACAGTAGGTATGTTTATGTAGTATTCAGCCTTGGAAAAAAATACAATGTAGAAAATGTTAATGAACTATTGGTTTAAAGAAATTGTAATAGGACAATGGAGTCTGTCCAAAATTAAACAGAACCTGTATAAAAAATAGAATGTTTAATACTTTGAGTGGGCATGCTGATCAAAGAAGCAGATTTGTCTTAATTCAAGTTAGTTTGTTATCTTGAAACAAGATTTTTCACGTTTTACAAACCTTATGACAACTGCAAATGTTTATGAAATGTCAAAAAAGCTTGTTTCAAATAAGAAATGACTCAAAACAAGATATTTTCAAGACTTTTTGCCTTATCAAGATTTTCAAGATGCATTGTCTCAAAACAAGTTGTTATGTCTAACTTAGATAGATGTTTTTGACTTATATTAAGTGTGATAAGAGGTTTTGACTAGAAATTAGAAAATTAGACTTGGTAAGATTTTACGTTTTTGCAGTGTACTGGGGCTGGAGCAGTGCTACTCCAAGATGGACCAGATGACATCAGTCACCCAGTTTCTTACTACTCAGTTAAGTTCAAGCCTCATCAATTGAATTACTCTACAATAGAGAAATAAGCCTTGGCCATGCTATTAGCTTTGCAACATTTTGAAGTTTATGTCAGTTCACCAAGTTCTGTTATAGTCTATACAGACCATAACCCATTAGTCTTCCTGAACCGCATGTACAACCACAACCAGCGGCTAATGCGGTGGGCTTTGCTGGCCCAAGAATATACCTAGACATCAAACATAAAAAAGGGGTTGAAAATGTGATAGCTGATGTACTTTCCAGGATATAGTGCTGTAGTACAAATGATGTAAGTTCAAGTGTTGTCCTTATTTAATGTAGGATTTTATGGGGGAGGTTGTTACGGTCACTGACCTCTAAGGGCTCTCTTTTCTTGAGGGAGCCCTCTCTCTCCTATTGTTTTTCAGTTCTACCTGGCTGCCACAGGTGAAAAGTGTTTGAGCTCGTCAGCCACCCCATAAAGAGCTTCATGCCAGAGATGTCAGGTCCCCTTTTGTCTGGGCCTTGATCTGCTGTGATCTTGTCTGTGTGGTTTGTTAAAACTTAACTGATCTTGCTGTGAGCACTTTTGGTATAGTTTGTGAGTGCCTAACTAATGTTTGTTCACATGGGAAGCTGGTAGGGGTTCTCTGCCATTTCTGTTCCAACCTGTTTTCTCATGTTTTGTGGATAGCTAGGGAGCTTAGCCTTATTTTAAGTTTACTTCTAGCTAGTTATATATTTTCTTTATAGTTAGAAGGGGGTGTTTTGTTTGTTGTTTTGGCCTTGGAGACCCTGAAGCTTAAAGCTTCCCTGTGTTTTTCTGATTGTTTTTTCTCTTTTCTACTTTGTAAAATAAACATTTTCTTTTATTGACATCAACTGTTGTTTTTTTTTATGTTACACCCAGTGCCATATTTTTACCCGAATAGCCTCGGGGTGAGGTTGTAACACACCCCTATCGGTCGAAAGTGGTACTGCACCATTTTTTGCCAAAATGAAAAACTGTCATATCTGAGCCAAAAATTTGTCTAAAAATATGGGAACAAATCCATAAATATGTCACACCTATCAAAGTTGCAGGGCATGCAAATTAGGCAAAAAAGTGCTACTTATAGACCGGAAATACGGTACATCCACATGCTTTATTCTAGTATACAGGTAGTCCTCGATTTACGACGGCACCGAATTATGTTTTGCGGTTATGACCAGTGTTGGGGTAGTTACCCAAAATAAGTAATTAGTTACACATTACTAGTTACTTTTTAAAAAAGTAACATATTACACTACTTAGTTACTCAGTTCTGAAAGTAACTTAGTTACATTACTTTTGGATTACTCTAATACTGTACCTGAGATTTAACCTGTATTAATTTTTA
>JBBPBX010000232.1:125056-136100 GCA_038048925.1 Garcialebias charrua
AAATATACACACGGCAGACACACTTAATGTTATTGTAGAGACTATTGCATTAGGTAATACATTCAGCAAGTACTTTTACTTTGTAGTACTTATTTACATTTACTTAAGTAAAAACATTGATGTGGTTCTTCTACTTTTGCTAGAGTACATATTTGTCTATTTGTACTTTTACTTAAGTACAATGTTTGAGTGCTTTCTCCACCACTGGTAAAAGACTCCTGTGCTTTGTTAAAAAATCCCATCTGTTTTCTTACTCCTGGATGAAATAATGCAGTTTGATGTATTGAGGGGTTTGATTTTATTAGATTTGTTGATCTCCAGTCTTTGGTATGTCTTTTGTCATGAGGTTTGTAGTAAAATTCATAAAACTGTGTCTAAACCATGTAAAAAGTTTTGCACAAAACTGTCTTCATTCTTAACTCCATGTGGAGACATTTACAGTGATAAATAAATACCCAGCTCTATTAATGCCATCCAAGACATTTAATACTTTGTTCTATTTTTTGTTTGTTTGTAAAATGTGTCGGGGAGGAGGTCCTGCGTCGGGGAGGAGGTCCTGCCCCAAGTGGAGGAGTTTAAGTATCTCGGGATCTTGTTCACGAATGAGGGAAAACTGGAGCGTGAGATCGATAGGCGGATAGGTGCAGCGTCCGCAGTGAAGCGGGCGCTGTACCGGTCTGTCGTGGTGAAGAGAGAGCTGAGTCAAAAGGCAAAGCTCTCAATTTACCGATCGATCTACGTTCCCACCCTCATCTATGGTCATGAGCTTTGGGTTATGACCGAAAGAACAAGATCTCGGATACAAGCGGCTGAAATGAGTTTTCTCCGCAGGGTGGCTGGACTCTCCCTTAGAGATAGGGTGAGAAGCTCAGTCATCCGGGAGGGACTCGGAGTAGAGCCGCTGCTTCTCCACATCGAGAGGAGCCAGTTGAGGTGGCTCGGGCATCTGGTTAGGATGCCTCCTGGACGCCTCCCTGGTGAGGTGTTCCGGGCACGTCCCACCGGGAGGAGACCCAGAGGAAGACCCAGGACACGCTGGAGGGACTATGTTTCTCGGCTGGCCTGGGAACGCCTTGGGATTCCCCCAGAGGAGCTGCTCCAAGTGGCTGGGGAGAGGGAAGTCTGGGCCTCCCTACTTAGGCTGCTACCCCCGCGACCCGACCCCGGATAAGCGGAAGAAGATGGATGGATGGATGGATGTAAAATGTGAATCAAATATTTTTACCAGAATGACTGGAAGACAGCTCATTACACCATGGGGGTGAGTGGAGCTGCTCAGTAATGTTGTTTCATAATTTAATACCAATCATAAGTTTATTTAAAATCTTGTATCTGCAAATAATTTGGATATTATATTCTACTCAAAACACTTTTCAGGACAACATTGTATTGATTTACAGTTATCTAACAATCTCCTCATTATAGTAATCAAACATCTAAGTTTTCCTGTGAATATGCCACTATTGTGTATAAAGAAAGTATTTGTTTTATGTTCAATTTAAAAAGTTTAGGTCTAATAATCTAAGTGTCAAAATAAACTAAATCACAAAGTCTCTAACTTGCACATTTGCTTCGTCAGATGTAATTGGTAATCTGCTGGCTATAACAATAAGGATCGCATAACATTTCTCATTCTCTTCACTTTTTTTCTACATCTAACTTCATTTAAAAGCTGCTGTGTTGGTGTCTTCATGAGAGATTTCACAGAAAAGTGGTTCATAACAAAGAGAAAAGGCAGGACCATTTGTTGTTGTGGCGGTATAACACCTGGCAGTGAGCATTTAATGAGTTTAACTAAGCTCATAAACAGACGGTCATAGTACTTACTCTTCTGGTTTCTTTCTTAGATTTTAGCATCAAGACAATTGTTTCAATTTACAATTGTTTTTATGTTTGTCTAAGAGTTTTTCCCTTTCTTTCCTCCCTGCTCTTGAACTAATATGACAGTGAAGGTGTTAGTGAAGAAGCTGAGTCTCGTGGTCTAAAGAGAAACTCATTCCACTGATTTGGAAATTTCTTCCACAGTTTTCAGTGGATTATTTTCTTCATAAACAGCTGTCAGTGGCCCTACCTTTTCCCAAATAGAAAGCATGTTTTTTGTCTTTGCACCCCCTCTAAATCTCACTTAGCTTCTCGAGTGTAGTATTTCTTCTAGCATTCGGTCCTTCATAATGTTGTTTTGCAGGCAGCTGTTCTGTTATCACCCTTCTAAAATAAATTTCCTGTGTCGAACTTGAACACCGTTGGGTAATTTAGCTCATAAGCAAGAATGTTAGAAAGCAATAGAAGTGGAAAAAAAGTTTTGATCTTGAGAGTTAGCTTACTTGGTTGTAAAAACACAAAAAATCAAAAGGTTAAACATCCAGTGACCAGAATCAGATTCAGTACTGTGCTTTTTTTCCCGCTATCTCCACATTTTTTCCAGGCTTCATACTGCAGTATGTTTAACAAGTACTACAAGTAAGAAGCGACTGCAGTGAGAGCAGTGTGACAAATAGCAGCAGATCAAGCAGAAAATGTGCAATGCTAAACATCAGTTACTGCACATGGGAGAAATGGTGTGTTTGTGCAGTGTTTGCTGTCCAAGGAGTTCTGGAGGGAAAGTAAAAAAAAAAATAGAGTTGCTCACAGCTGGGGACTTGCAATTGAATACATGGCTTCCTTTTTGGAGTTTAAAAAAATTATGTTGAGGAGGGCAGAAAATCTTGCTGGGGTTTCGAGTTTCTTTTGATGTGCCCTGATGACGATTATGAAATCCAATAAAAACTAATTAGGAAATTAGGTGGTGGATCAATAAAGTTTGCTCTAGTGGAGCATGCAGTGTGTGTGTGTGAGAGCGTGTGTGTGTGTGTGTGTGTGGTGGTCAGTTTCTTGTTGAGCCCCTCATGCCCAGGGAGTGTGTTTCAGCTCTGACCCGGCCAAAGCAATTGTTAGTGATATTCTCAGTGGATTCAGCCTGCTCTACCCTCATATATCTCTAATTTATATTTTGTTGACTGCTGGTTTTTTCATTCATGTGTAATCTAATTTGGTGTGTTCTCATTTTTGGTCATTTCAGTCTTCTAATGTTACATGTAATGTACTCTGAAACCTCTTTATTGCACCTTATTGCTCCAGCTTTGCATTACTTCATTTATGCATTTGGAGTTGGTTTGACTACCACAAAGACTGGCTGGTTTGAGAGGACAGGGAGGAGGAACAGATACACAATGGCGGGTTCAGGATGGAGGCCATCTGTTTTTTTTTTTTTTACAGCAATTGACAACATTGACAGCAATAAGAACAGTCGTTTTCAAACTGGGCGGCACGGTGGCTCAGTTGGTCGAGCTGTTTGCCTCTCAGCGAGAAGGTTGCTGATTCAAATCCCGGCCCAGGACCTTTCTGGGTGGAGTTTGCATGTTCTCCCATGCATGCGTTGGTTTTCTCCAGGCACTCAAGTTTCCTCCCACAGTCCAAAAACATGCATGTTAGATTGATTGGTAACTCTAAATTGTCTCTAGGTGTGAGTGAGAGAGGGAATGGTTGTTTGTCTCATTTGTCTCTATGTGTCCCTGTGAAGGACTTGCGACCTGTCCAGGGTGTCTCCCACCTATCACACAGTGAGAGCTGGACATACATACCAGTGACCTCTGCGACCCATAAAGGAAGAAGCGTATAAAGATAATGGATGGATGGATGCTTCCAAACTTTGTATATGAAACCATTTGATTTTAAACTTACCCATCCAGCACTTTGAGAGTTTAAATTGAAAAAGATTTTTTTATGATAACTTGTCAAAAACAGCACAGAATTTTCATTGTTTTAAAAATCAAAAATTTGTATGGGAAAAAAAAGGATAAACCTATGATGGACAATTGGACATGCTACGTTTTGAAGTAGAAATGAAGTACAGGCTAACAGTGGTGTTGGGAGTTTAGTTTGGGGGTTAATGATGTAGATAGTGCTATAGCTGTTGGGCTGATAGCGATGAGTGGTCATTCCAGGCCATGCCAAGCGGATTGCTTTGTTAGTTGGACAGCACCAGCTCCTCCCCTCTTTCCTCTCTGACACGCCAGACTTCTTCTTGGCCTTTTTTGCCACCCACCCTTCAGCATGGAAGGGCCTTATTTAGCGGCCGGACTCGTCTATGTCCGTAGCTGGCGATTTGTCCTTGTCTAATTACGGCTGTTGGCTGCTACCCATGTGCACATGACTAATGGAGCGGCCGGGAATGGGGGGGGTGAGGTTAGGCATGGGGTGGGGGCAGCGGGGGAAGAGGAAGCAGTGGACGAGCAGACCGGCCGCTGGTGATTTGTGGACCAGGCACTCTGTCATTGCCCTGGACCCATTTGTCTTCAAGAGCAGTTGGTTAGAAGAGGGGTGGAGATGGAGAGGATGGTGGTGGTGGGGGCTCCAAGGCAGAAAATGGTTTACAATGACTCCCATTTTCCAGCACTTTCATCCTTGGTCATAGCAGTCTGCATGGTTTGCCAAAGATGGGATGGAATGGGCGGCTGAGGTGATGTAGGATATGACAGAAACCTTGACAGCTCACTGCTGCGATTTCTTTTTAGGAGCTTGGCTTGATGGCTGCCCTCCCTCTCCCCCCTGAGAGTAAGCCTTATCTGTTTTCTCCCTGTCATGTAGTGAGAGCAGAGCTTCTGTAGATTCAATGCTCTGCTGTCCGGAGTCAAACTTTGAGGCCAATTTTATCTCACACTGCTCTGACTTTACTCATATATCATCCACAGTTTGGACTTTGCCTGTAAGGTTTTCTGTATATTTTCTTTTGTCGTACTCGGTGTTCAACATGGCTGTCTCACTCTAAAATGATAATTGACAGTTAACTACAGTACTTTTCTAGTCAATTTATACATACGTTATTTTTTTTTTCCGTTTTATTTTTTGTAATAGATTGTTGCTTTCCCCTTTTTCTTAGTTTCCCTTCAGATATGTGCAGCTTACTGAAGACACCTGCATCCCTCCTCCACCTGGGGTCCTTATTAGGCAAGGGCTTACATTTCTTCTGCCGCTCAAACAAGAAAGAGCAGCAGCAGGGCAGGAACTACTAACTTTCTATTGATTTTACACAGTTTTTTACCTGCCCCCTTTGCTCTTTCTTCAGGTCTTTTCAAGTAAATAAACAGCAAATTTGTCATGTTTTTCCAGGGAGAGGAGGGGGTCGGTGGAAAGGATGTAGGGTGGTGGGGAGAGGCCAGGTCCAGGCCTTGCACTGGGTCAGCCATGATTCATTTTGCCGTCTCATGGATGGAGGGATTTGGGTAGGATTGCTGAAGGGCGCCCGTGGAGCCTCTCTGTGACCTCCCTTGCTCCTGTTCCTCCCCTAACGCTCCTGGGCAGCTCTGGTCCTAAATCACTGGCTGTCAGTGTGTTGGCAGAACAATGGCGCTTGGTCTTCTGTTCCATCTCAGCTCCAGCCGACTGGACATAGTTCCCCCTATCGTTAGTGTAAGCTTGTACCCTCTGTGGTTCTTCCTGCCCCCTGAAACCCACAGGGCCTGACGAGGCAAGGGACTTGTCTTATTGGGATGGAGAGAGGGAAGAAGAGTAGTTTTCTTATGCATGTTATATGCAATTTTCTTACTTTTCCAATAACAAAACCACTTTTTTTGACTATCAACGGGCGACTATCAAGGGCGTTGAAGTGAAAAACTGTGTAAAAAGTGAAAGATTACTTGTAAAGAGAAGGTACAGAAACCCTAGCAAAGGCTGGAATTACACCTCAGTATTTAAGATTTTAGTAGCGGCTAAAGTGTACATGTTTTAAACACATTAATCAAATTTTACTTTAAGCAATTCTGGAGTAGGTATCAGCATTGAGAGGAACACTGAACATAATTTTAGCTAAGCATTTACTAAATACTTGACATATTACCATCAAGCCAGACATAAAACCAACATAACGGTGAATACCTTGAGCTGCAACAAACTTGTTACTTCATCGTGAAGAACGATTTTAGCCTGAAATGGCTCATATGAGAAAATTTAATGATTTATGTTTAGACTTTGTACAGAGACTGTCAAGTGCCAAGTCTAGAAAAGAAGTCAAGGAAATATAATCTCTTAGTTTAGCAAATCTGTGCGTATTCACTGCCATGAAAGGTGGGCAATAATCTAATTGCCAGTTTGAGTGTGTGCATTAACTTGTCTCTTTTAGCAAAATAGATCATTAACCATTGGAGAGATTTTAGTACTCAAGATAGTAATAATTCAATTTAGATCTAAAAGTGACTCCAACACTAATCCTTCTTAGAAACATAAAAATGGCTTTAACTCATTCATTTTGTATATACTAACCAATATTTTAGTGCAGTCGTAGCTGAGACTCACCCCCAAAACATCCACAATTTACATGGCATCTTTATTCAAAACTTTGTCATGCATCGCACTGAGCGCAGCATATAATATGCCTTCTTTGAAGCAATGATAATTCATTTTAAAAACATGCAATAATAGAGCATCTTTGGGGTTCAGTAATAAAGTTGAGCAGACTCTCACTACAAGGATTAATAACTTATTCTTAATAAATGACAAATATCATTCCCCTTTAGGAGCAAAAAATAAAGTACGGTGGCTATGTTTCATTTTTTTTATTATTCAAATCAAGTTAAACTTTGAGTTGAACATGCAACAGTGTCTACAAAAGCAAGCTGTTAGGCAAGTTATTGACTAAAGTGGAAAAAAATCAGTGGAACACTGGATCAGCTCTTTACCCTCACTAGGGTCCTCGAGGAGTCATGGGAGCTTGTCCATCCAGTCTACATGTTTTGCGGACTTGGAGAAGCCATTCGACCGTGTTCCTCGAGGTACACTGTGCATCTCTGCTTTTTGCAGATGATGTGGTCCTGTTGGCCTCATCGTACCGTGATCTTCAGCTCTCACTAGAGCGGTTCACAGCTGAATGTGAAGCAACTAGGATGAAAATCAGCACCTCCAACTCTGAGGCCATGGTCCTCAACCAGAAAAGGGTGGCTTGCTCTCTTCAGGTTGAAGGTGTGGTTCTGCCTCGAGTGGAGGAGGTTTTGTTCACAAGTGAGGGAAGAATGGAGCGTGAGATTGGCAGACGGATTGGTGCAGCATCTGCAGTATTACGGACTCTGTACTGGTCTGCTGTGGTGAAGAGAGAGCTGAGCTGTGAGGCAAAGCTCTCTGTTTACCAGGCAGTCTATGTTCCCACCCTCACCTATGGTCATGAACTCTGGTTAGTGACTGAACGAATGAGATCGCAGATACAGTCGGTTGAATTGAGTTTCCTCCGCAGGGTAGCTGGACTCTCCCTTAGAGATAAGGTGAGAACTTCAGTCATCTGGGAGGGACTCAGAGTAGAACTGCTGCTCCTCCACATCGAGAGGAGCCAGTTGAGGTGGTTTGGGCATCTGGTAAGGAGGCTCCCTGGGCACCTCCCTTAGGGAGGTGTTTCGGGCATGTCCAACTGGGAGGAGACCCCGGGGAAGACCCAGGACACACTGGAGAAATTAGTTGGCCCTGGAATGCCTTGGAGTCTTCCCAGAAGAACTGGAAGAGGTGGATGTGGAAAGAGATGTCTGGGCCTCCCTGCTAAGCTGCTGCCCCATGACCCAACTTCAGAACATGTGGAAGATGGATGGATGGATGGTGAAAAAAACAATCTGTTGTTAAACTTTTATTTACCCTTCTACTTTCTAATTTCACTGTTTGAAAAACATTAGCAGAAATCCTACATGCTTTATCCTTAAATACTGAATATGATGTTATTTTGGTGTCACTAAAGTGATAATGATCTTACTGAATAACTTACTCAGATGTTGCAAGTTGTTGACAGATTCACAGCTGGTGTTGTATTTGACTCGTGTTTCCTCACAGAGCGTTGTTCCCTCAGCTTTGCTCTGAAAGCACAACTCTCCACAACACCTGCTGCACATGTACACACAGTTGTTGCTGCAAATCTGTGTTTACTAAACTGAAAGAACAGATTTTTATTGCAGATAATACCACTTTTTTAAAGGTTCTACAAAGTACTAGAAGTACATTTAGAATGTTTTACTTTAAAATCCAACAATGTTCAGTCAGTTCATCTGGACAGTTTCTTTCTTTCTTTCTTTTATTTATTTATTTTTCTTAGATGTTTCGTCCATCATCCAATGGACTTCTTCAATCTGAGGAGCCACCAAAACAAAACTGATTCTCCACAAACAGCATACTCCATAGTGGAAAAAACAGTTTGCTGGTGCTAAGATGGCCTCTGGGGCAGGCACGCCCTCTCCTCTGGGTTTTTTTAAATCAGTTTTAGGTTTTAACCACTAAACATAGTAGTTTTTCTCCACTATGGAGTATGCTGTTTGTAGAGAATCAGTTTTGTTTTGGTGGCACCTCAGATTTAAGAAGTCCATTGGATGATGGACAAAACATCTCAGCAAAAAAAAAAAAGAAGTAAGAAACCGTTCAGATGACCTGACTGAACTTTGTTGGATTTTATACCTGGATTATTGAGCATGAACGTTGGTATTTACTTAAAAATGTTTTAGACTGGTTAAATAAGATCATATATGTCAAATTGTTTTTCTTCTTTCGGCTGCTCCCTTCTTCAGGGGTCGCCACAGCGAACTTTGGCTACGTTCACACTGTAGGCAAATCCGACCCAAATCTGATTTTTTTCCCCCCATCTGACCCATATCCGATTTTTTTATGACAGTCTGAACGCAACAAATCCGATTTTTTCAACTCCGACCCAGGCCCGTTTCAGTATGTGGTTTTAAATCGGATATATATCTGATGTTTTCAAAGCGACTGCAGTGTGAACGCTCATGTGACTTACATCTGACTTTTGCATCACCGATGTGAGACCGCATCCAGACACCCCTCTGAACAGAGGTAGCAGCCACAGCTCCAAAAATCGCCATCACAAAAAATTTTGCTTGCTTTCTTCTCAGTTTTCTTTTGCCTTTAATCATTTGGATGTTTAGCTTTCCTCGATTGGACAACAACTTCAAAATTACCGAACACACACTGAAAACTGTCTCGTCCATGTTTACTTCCGCAAACACAGGGTGCTGCGTGTCACGTCACGTTCATTTCATTTATTCATTTATATAGCACTTTACACAACCACGGTGGCACTTTACACAACCATGTTTTCTTCTGCGCATGCGGGTCGCTTCTGCAATGTAGATCGTTCACACTGGAGTCTGATGCAGGTCGCATTTAAAATGTAGTGTGAATGTTCACACCAAAAGATCGGATAGAAAAAAAAAAATCGGAATTGAGCATTAAGACCTGCAGTGTGAACGTAAGTCGCACGAAGACTTGGCAGTAGTTTTTACGCCAGATGCCCTTCCTGACACAACCACAGCCCTCTGTGTGGAGCAGAGCGCTGCCATGTAGGACACCCGAAGGAGCAGAGGGTGGGGGTTAAGAACCTTGCTCAAGGGCCCAGAATGGGGCGAATGAGAGTAGGGGCAGGTGGGGGTGCTTCACCTACCCCACCCACATTTTTGATGTTGTCAGTACCGGGGCTTGACCCGGCGATCTTCTGATCACAGCCCCACCTTCTCTAACCTCTGCGCCACCACTCCCTAATATGTCAATTATTAGTGCTTAAAAAGCTTTTAAACTACTTGACAACATTGGTAATGGAAAAACATCATCATAATATTTTTACTGTTTACAAAATATATAGTTTATTTTAATGATAAACAAAAAACGTCTGCTTTTGATTATGATGTGGAGTTGTTGGACTGCTTGACAGGCTGTTGGCTCTAAAAACTAATATAGTTGTGTAAAGTTAATAATGGCTAGAAAAAATCAGAATGAAAATAAATGTTTAGTGGTCGCCCTGACTGACTCCTTCCCAGCTGCTCTGTTGTTTTCTCAGACTTTCTGCTTTGTCCTTCGTGTTGCACCGTTAAAAGTCAAAGAGTCTGAGGTCAATCTATCAAATCTCTAACGGAGGGGCGATCAATATGTCAGCAGCTCAGCTCTCCCTCAGCTGTTGCGATGATGTCTGTGGTCCCGTGTCTGCCTTGGCTGCTGTTATTGCCGCTATAGTGCGCTGAATAGGGGATCGAACTCTGCCTGTCAGTGGGCCTGACGGAAAACATGAATCATTATTACCGGAGCTGCTGTTTGCTCCCTGGTGCTGGGCAGAAGTGCAAACTTTGATGCACTGTTGACAGTCTGACTGACACACACACACACACACACACACACATGCTGATACAAATGAGCACAGTAACAGAGACACATGCTCACACATCTAGGTTGGTTTCAAGCTGTTTGGACTTAATCCAGCATATGGGTAAAATATGTTTAAGGCGCCTCAGGTCTGAAAAATACAGGGATGTGAAGGTGTATTGGAGTTATAGAAAACATCCTTATAAACCTCAACACCCCTTCAGACCTAAATGTGCACAGTTTATCGCTCAATTAAGTGTCAGTTTATATGTGACCCATTAGCTTCTGGAACTTGATCCAGCTTGCCCACCACCTCTGGACCTGTAAGCTCCGTTCAGCAGGCCTAGAAGGTTTTCAGTTACCCCTCTAATCTCATTGAAATGCTTTAGCCAAGGCTAGTGGATGCCTACATGTCCACCAAACAGACCTCACACTAATAGCGCCACGCTTTGTGTTTATGGTTTGTGTGTGTTAATGTGCGTGCACAAAATAATATAGATCTGGTACTAAACTGTGTTCACATGTGTGCATACCAGCGCTGTGTTTTGTATGTAGAAATAATATCCTATTTTACAGGATGCAATTCCCCCTAATAAGCTCATCCTAATGTAATTTGGCGTCTGGGGAGTGTCTGTGAGCTGGGCTGGGCTGGTGTGTGTTTCTGCTGACTGCTCTTGTTTTGTGTTTATATGGATGAGTGGCTCTCTGGGAGAGCATTATGCATTGTTTTTAGCATTTAAAGATTATGTGCGCAGTGGCGGCAGAAGCATTAGACAAACAAGGAAATATGTCTTTGATTAAAATATATTTTATCTCTTTATTGATTAAAAGGCTTAGTTTGGTAATAGAATGTCTCTACTCCTCCCCTCAGGACCTTTCCTTTTCTTACTTGACG
>JBBPBX010000233.1:15522-28342 GCA_038048925.1 Garcialebias charrua
ATTATCTTTCCAATCGGAGGCAATGTGTTCAACATAACGGTACTTCTTCCAGCTATTTAACAGTTAAAAATGGTGTACCACAAGGCTCAGTTTTAGGACCAACCCTCTTTACAATCTACATAGCTAATGTAGGTCAGAGCATCCCTGATGCATCCTTACATTTCTATGCTGATGATACAGTTGTTTACTGCCGAGCTAAAACAGTAGCTAAGGCTTTCCAGTTACTGCAATCCGCTTTTGACATCATCCAGTCAGATTTGTTCCGTCTCAAACTTGTCCTAAATGCTGATAAAACAAAAGGGATGTTTTTTTTCAAATAGGAAGGCGGTTCCAGCAGATCTTCCTCTGATTTTATCCTCAAATGGTGTCCCTATTGAGTTTGTTGATTCCTATAAATATTTGGGTATCCTGGTCGATTCACATCTCTCTTTTAAACTCCACGTGGAAAACCTAGTGAAGAAACTGAAAGTTAAACTGGGTTTCTTTTTCAGAAATAAATCATGTCTAACACTGAATGCTAGGAAACGCCTTGTATCTGTGACTTTCCTTCCCTCCATTGATTACGGTGACATTCTCTACATGAATGCTCCTACAAGCACCCTGCGGATGTTGGATGTTGTCTATCATGGTGCACTAAGATTCATAACTGGCTGTGATTATCATATCATATCATTGGAAAAAGGGCCTTCTCCTACTCTGCTCCTGCTTCCTGGAATATCTTACAAAAAGATCTGAAGCTCTCGGCCCTGACCTCTCTAAATGGTTTTCAGAATCTGTTGGAATCCTGGCAAAAACCAATGCAGATATGTTCCTGTCTTTGATTTTGTACATCTACCTTATAATGTTTTTGCTAGTTTTTCTTTTCTTTTGGTTTATTGTTGAATGTAATTGTATCATTGCTGTTCATCATTCTTTAGTTTGTAGCAGGTCGCTTTCGTAAATGAGCCCTCGAGGCTTAATAAGATTTACCTGACTAAATAAAGGTTGAATGAATGAATGAACATTTTATGCAAAGTACGGTAGGCAGATGATGTCACAGACACTTTAATGAGTCAGACTCATCAGAGATTTATTTAAAATAAAAAATAAAAAATGCAGCTGCAGCACTGTAAATGTGGTGATCAGTTATATAAATTCTCCTGTTAGTTTCACACAACAGCTCATTATTGTCTGATGTTAGCCCCAGCTTTTGTTTAATGCTCTCCACCGCTCCAGTTCCTCCCTCAGTGTCTCTACTGTCCACTGTTCTCACAACTTTTAGTCACCATTTGTTTTCATTGAAAAGAAGAACTTCAAAACACGATGCTTCTGATCTTGCTCACTTATTTATTATCTACATGAATGCTCCTACAAGCACCCTGCAGATGTTGGATGCTGCCTATCATGGTGCACTAAGATTCATAACTGGTTGTGATTATCGTACCCACCACTGCACCCTGTATTCACTGGTTAACTGGACATCATTAACTTCACACAGACTCTTCCACTGGTACATTTTCATCTTTAAATCACTTCTTGGTCTGCTGCCTTCATACATCTCCTCCTACATGTCTTTGCATGAGTGCAGCTACAGCGTGCGCTCTCAGGACATGATCACCTGCAGTGTTCCCTCAGTGAGGACTGAACTTGGAAAAAGGGCCTTCTCCTACTCTGCTCCTGCTTCATGGAATATCTTACAAAAAGATCTGAAGCTCTCGACCTTGACTTCTCTAAATGGTTTTAATAATCTGTTGGAATCCTGGCAAAAACAAATGCAGACATGTTCCTGTTTTTGATTTCATACATCTGCCTTATAATCTGTCTGTTTTGCTACTTTGACATCTTTGTTTTAACTTGTTAAAAAAATCTGTATTTCTCTCTTATGTTTGTCTATTGTTGATTGTCTAAGGAAAATCTACTGTTGCTGTTGTCATCATTCTTTGTTTGTAGCAGGTCTCTCTTGTAAATGAGTCAGAGTCAGAGTCAGAGTCAGAGAGAATTTATTGTCATTTGCACCGCATGTAGTACATGTGTTGAAAACGAGATTATGTACACAGGGTCCCAGTTACATCCAACAACAAATGCAAGAGAAATACAATAATAACATCTAGGATTAACTAAGAGAGACATCACATCAGCTAGTAATACACTAAGCCCTAATGTAGTAGAAAAACATCATTATAAACAGCAGCACGAACATGAGCAGATGGTCACAGATGAACGCAGCAACAAGAAACAGATCAGTACAGTATCAGTATGATGTGACATTTTGCAGTGTTTATTCTTATTATTTATTTATTCATGAGTCTGACAGCCTCAGGGTAGAAGCTGTTTCTCAGTCTAGTGGTTCTACATTTGATGCTCCTCAACCTCCGTCCCGAGGGGAGTGGTGCAAAGAGTGAGTGTGCTGGGTGAGTGAGGTCTTTCATGATGCAGGTGGCTCTTTTTCTGCATCTGGAGGTGTAAATGTCTGTGATGGTGGGGAGACTGACTCCCACAGACTTCTGTGCAGCCTTCACCACTCTCTGCAGAGCTTTTCTCTCTGCAACTGTGCAGCCTCCATGCCACACGTTGATGCTGGAGCACAGGACGCTCTCCACTGCACACCTGTAGAACGAGGTGAGGACTGGGCTTCTCAGACCGGCTCGTCTCAGCCGTCTGAGGAAGTAGAGTCTCTGATGACCTTTCTTGATCAGGCTGGTGGTGTTATTGCTCCAGCTGAGGTTATCATTCAAGTGTACACCCAGGTATTTGTAGCTGGAGACCACCTCCACCGCAGATCCACAGTCCTCGAGGCTCATTGAGATTAACCTGCCTAAATAAAGGTTGAATGAATGAATTATTATTATTATGCATATTTAGTAGTTGTTTTTTGATCATAGATGGTACACATATACAAAACTGAAGAAAAGTTGTGTATTTTAATACATTTTATAGTTTTAACATCTGTCCATTGGTTCACAAGTTGTTTTGGTAACAGATAAACAAGGTGGACTCCAGTTAATACTAAAGTTGTAAGAGAATATCTTCTTCATAGTGTTCTGCACAGTGCGCTGCTTTATCACACCTTTTATCACAATATCTGTTAAATTTGACATTTTATCTGTTATTGTTAGTTGGCTGTGGCAGCCATCTTGAATTGGGTTGGCTCCAAAAGCCAGTCAGTTATGGATGTACACTCAGTGATTGTTTCCTGAAAGTTTAATTGAGCAGTTCGGTTTGGTCGTTCGAAGCGCTCGGTTGTTAAGGGGGCGGGGCGCCCTGACGTATTGCGTCATGAAATTAGCATATCATAATATCATTTTTTTGCCCGGGCAAGCTTTCTTTACCGGTATTATCGTGAACGATATGATATGGCCCAGCCCTACTTCCAGGATAGTGCAAAGAAAAATGTTGCAACTTCTAGGAAAGTACAAGACTTTGAAATTCTTACTGTGTCAAACGCTGAGACTTCTGCTTTGGACGTGAAATGTCTCAAGGTTTGTTGACCATGGTGTTTCTTCACAGTGATACTTTCTGACCGTGTTGAACAGATGTGACTGTGTGGGTCAGTGTTTCCTGTCCTGGATGTTTGAAGTTGTACAGATAGTCTGTCTGTTAACATGCGACAGCTGGGAATGTCGCTGCACACACGCGAGAAGAAATTATTGGTAGGCACGAGGGTGTGTGTGTGTGTGTGTGTGTGTGTGTGTGTGTGTGTGTGGGGGGGGGTTCTCCAACTGAAAGTATCAAATTCATTCCAAACATTTTGTCAGTGTCTAAAGTTGATATAAATTATTGTACGTCAAATAAGCATGTTGTTGTTGTGTCAGAAAGTTGATCCTTTGGTGTTTATGATGAAACTTCAGCTGGGTGGGAGAATAGAGCAAAACTTTCATAGTCCGGTAAACCACAAGCTGCAAGATCTTCACTAGCATAGAAGAGATGAAAAAATAAAAATCAAGACACAACTCTCAAGTTGACTCTGTGGGAACTGTGGTTGGAAGGTGCTTCTTTTTTCATGTTTTCCTTGTAGAAACTGGTCGGTGAGAATGAAACTGGGTCACGGTTCAGAACTAAACGTGTCTCTGCAGTTAGGTCTGATTTAGTTTGTTAGAGATGTAAAAAGCCTGAACCCACCAACAGGGTCTGTCTGCATGTGACATCTGTTCTGTCTCCCAAAGGTGGCTGCTGTGGTTCTGATGAGAAGACGTATGTCGTCGGAGGCTGGTCTTGGGCCTGGTGGCTCATCTCCGATATCCAGAGGTAAGATCTGTCTGCTGTGGCCTGAACGCAGAAAACACACTTTCTTTTGCTCTGTTACTCAGGAAACCTTCAGAAACAACAGGAAATGTGCTGGTCGAAACGAGAAACATCAGTGTTTCTTTAAAAAAAAAATCAGTCCTGTTGATAAGACGGGAACTGGGTTAACAGGTTCCTCCACAATAAAACAAAAAATACCATAAGTACAATAGATACTACACTCAGATGGTGAACTTTACCACAGTACTCAAAACGTTGCACAATAAACAAGAAATACTCTACTCCTGATGTTTTCATTTATTTAAATTAATTTGGATTCACAAGTTAATTTGATCTGAAAAAGATCAAAGTTTACATTTTAACACCAAAGACACAAAATAAAAGGCTTTTTTAATTTTCTACTCTAGGTTATACAGTATAATTCAATCGGTTCTCGGTTAAATCCTCATCAAACAAAACAAATTTGAACAAATTGTAATTGATGCTACACACTGAACAGAGGCTTCTGGATAAAAAAAAAAAAAAAACGGGGACAAAAACCAGCAGACACATTATGTACTTCAACATTTGCCTTTACAGTATTTACGTATGAAACGAGAGTACAGCTTAATTTATGTGCAGCTTCTTGATGCTGTGTGAATGGAGAGAGGTGGTGTCTGAGAAAACTATTGATTGTGAAAACGACAACGAACAACCTGATCAGGAGGTAGAAGTCTGAACAGTCTGTCTCGCTCCACGTAAACCAACAGAACGTTGTGGTTAAAGAATGAAGCACCGCTCGGGAAATGGTTTCAGCTCTTGTTGTTTCATGTAGTTCTCATCTTGCTGCTGCAGCCTCCTATTTGTCTTTTGATTTGTTTAGCTGCACTTCGTCATATTTGCCACTCACGGGAGTGGCACCGTGCGTGGGTGGGCGAGCAGGTGAGGCGCCAAGCCCACGTTCTGGTGTCTGGTTACAAAAATACAAGATGGCAGCGTCAGTAAGTGAGATCCAGTTGCTCCAGTTTCGACAACAGATGAAGGCGGTGTAGCTTTTTACATGATGTTCGTAAGAGGAGAAGTAATGAGTGAGATTTAGAGCAGACGGACAATGTTGCTACCTCACCATCAAACTATTAAGATTTAAAAGAACAAATACTGTGGTGACGTGTTTTTATACTTATTATTCATTATAGCTCTTGAAAAAGAGGGGATATAGTAATATTAGTGAGTTTAAAAACAAAACATTAAAGGGATTGTGACATGATGTTGGAAATTTGCACATTTGTCAGAACATATACATCTTATATCATTCAGCTCTGTTCGTTTTTGCAAAATAAATTATAAATATATAAAAATTTTATTCCAAGTTATGGTAGTTTTTTTCTCTGGGATATGCCCCTAAAAATCCGCGCATTTCCGCAAAACGTCATCAGTGACGTGACAACGGGAAGGCATGCTCCAACGTGCATTTAAATAATAATGGCGGAGCATGTCCGATCGCGTCTGAGATATATAATTTTAAGACAGTAAATCATCCAAAACTCTCATTAATAAACCCTCCCCGAATAAAAAGAAACTACAGATGTTACCTGATCGCGCAGACATAATTTAAAAATACATACATAGCAACGTGTTTGCTCGGGTATCTCGGCTAATATTTGTTAGCTGCTATGTCGGCTTAGTCCCGGTCGCGTCTGCGATATATAATTTTAAGATAGTAAATCATCCAAAACTCTCATTAATAAACCCTCCCTGAATAAAAATAACTTACTGATGTTACTTGATCGTGGACATAATTTAAAAATACATTATTAGAAAAGTGTGTGTGCTAATGATTCGGCTAGCTTGTTAGCAGCGAACCTAAGTAATCTGCCGTGATAATTGGCTTTATACACTCACAGTGTATAAAGTAAAACAACATGAACTCACGTAAAATATATAGTTTATCATCTAAAACACACTAGACACCTCCGATTATGTTTACACAAAGACTTACTCATCTCCTGGACAGTCTTCCGATGGTCCCTGCGTTGTTTTGACATGGTAGCTCCTGTGGCACTTTCTTCTGTAGATTTTCTTTTAAAAATAGTAGGAATAGCATCCGGTTTTAAAAGTCTTCTGAATCTTACTGGTAATCCTAAAGATTCTTTTATACCAGGTCTTTCCTGAAAACAATCGGCAGTAAAATGGTCGCTGCAGACATACGACTCCTTAGTAGGAACCCACCGGTCCTTGTCTGGTCCATTCTTGTGAAGTTTCTCGTCTTTTGGAAATTTGTGAAGGCTCAATTGTTCACTGCTGATATTAGAACACCCAAATGTGCTACAACGTGACAGCATTTTTCAAGCTACACAAATAAAAGAGGCGATCCTTCAGGAAATGAATCTGTATGGCAAGCAGTTAAAAAACACCAAATAAACCGGCAAGGCTCTGCCTTCTCCCTGTTTGCACGTCACTGATGACGTATTACAGAAATGCGCGGAATTTTAGGGGCGTATCCCAGAGAAAAAATTACCATAATTTAGAATAAAATTTTAATATATTTATAATTTATTATGCAAAAACGAACAGAGCTCAATGATATAAGATATATATGTTCTGACAAATATGCAAATTTCCAACATCATGTCACAATCCCTTTAAATTCAAAGCATCATTAAAATATTCCAACTAGGGATTGTTGCTAAAGTTGTCTGATGTACGTTTAATTTATTAAGTTTAAGTGTTTTAGACTGGACCATGTTTATGTTTATGTTTATGTTTATTAAATTTGTTTAAAGTGTGTTACAGTTTTATTGCAGACATGAAAAGTTAAATGCTACATCTATTGCACCATTAATGGTATGGACATAATGGTTGATGTTTCTAGATTATTTGCTTTAATGAATCTTTATTCCTTTTGTTTGAAGATCACTTTTTATTTGTATAAAATGTATGCAAGTTGACCACACAAAAAAAAGCTTTGTTAGAAAGCAAAACAGATTAATACACATTCATCAACAACAACAACGACAACGACAACAACAACAAAATGTAATTTGATAATAGTGTACAAACCAGATTCCAAAAAAGGTGGGACACTAAACAAATTGTGAATAAAAACTGAATGCAATGATGTGGAGGTGCCAACATCTAATATTTTATTCAGAATAAAACACAAATCACAGATCAAAAGTTTAAACTGAGAGAATGTATCATTTTAAGGGAAAAATATGTTGTTTCAAAATTTCATGGCGTCAACAAATCCCAAAAAGTTGGGACAAGTCCATTTTTACCACTGTGTGGCATCCCCCCTTCTTCTTACAACACTCAACAGACGTCTGGGGACAGAGGAGACCAGTTTCTCAAGTTTAGAAATAGGAATGCTCTCCCATTCATGTCTAATACAGGCCTCTAACTGTTCAATCGTCTTGGGCCTTCTTTGTCGCACCTTCCTCTTTATGATGCACCAAATGTTCTCTATAGGTGAAAGATCTGGACTGCAGGCTGGACATTTCAGTACCCGGATCCTTCTCCTACGTAGCCATGATGTTGTGATTGCTGCAGAATGTGGTCTGGCATTATCTTGTTGAAAAATGCAGGGTCTTCCCTGAAAGAGATGACGTCTAGATGGAGCATATGTTGTTCTAGAACCTGAACATAGTTCTCTGCATTAATGGTGCCTTTCCAGACATGCAAGCTGCCCATGCCACAAGCGCTCATGCAACCCCATACCATCAGTGATGCAGGCTTCTGAACGGAGCGTTGATAACAACTTGGGCTATCCTTGTCCTCTCTGGTCCGGATGACATGGCGTCCCAGTGTTCCATAAAGAACTTCAAATCGTGACTCATCTGACCACAGAACAGTCTTCCATTTTGCCACACTCCATTTTAAATGACCCCTGGCCCAGTGCAAACGTCTGAGCTTGTGGAGCTTGCTTAGAAATGGCTTCCTCTTTGCACTGTAGAGTTTCAGCTGCAACGGCGGATGGCACGGTGGATTGTGTTCACTGACAATGCTTTCTGGAAGTATTCCTGAGCCCATTCTGTTATTTCCTTGACAGTGGCATTCCTGTTTGAGGTGCAGTGACGTTTAAGGGCCCGGAGATCACGAGCATCCAGTAGAGTTTTACGGCCTTGACCCTTACGCACAGCGATTGTTCCAGATTCTCTGAATCTTTTGATGATGTTATGCACGGTTGATGATGATAACTTAAAAGTCTTTGCTATTTTACGCTGGGTAACACCATTCTGGTATTGCTGCACTATCTTTCTGCGCAACAATGGTGGAATTGGTGATCCTCTTACCATCTTGGCTTCTGAGAGACACTGACACTCTGAGAAGCTCTTTTTATACCCAATCATGTTGTCAATTGACCTAATTAGTGTTAATTGGTCTTCCAGCTGTTTGTTATATGCTCAATTTCCTTTTTCCAGCCACTTATTGCTACTTGTCCCAACTTTTTTGGGATTTGTTGACACTGTGAAATTTTGAATCAACATATTTTCCTTTAAAATGTTACATTTACTCAGATTAAACTTTTGATCTGTCATCTATGTTCTATTACGAATAAAATATTGACAGTTGCCATCTCCACATCATTGCATTCAGTTTTTATTCACAATTTGTTTAGTGTCCCAACTTTTTTGGAATCCGGTTTGTTTATCTGGCACTGCCTTGGATGTATTTCTTTGGTTACAGATTTGGCAACAGAATAGTTTAAATACTGGTGGAAATAAATTGTTGTTTTGTGTGTTACTGCCTCAAAAATCTTCAGAGCTTCAGAAACATTAATTTTTTTTCCTGCTGCTGTTTCTGCTTGTCTTAACTTGCTTTGCTTTGTCTTGTATTTATCTCGGCCTGTTTCAGCTATAAAAAAAATCTCCATGAGGTAACTTTGCTCACACCATCTGCTGCACTTGGTCAATAGTTGCTAGGAAACTTAATGATACGCCTCAATTAGAAAATGTGAAATTGGATGCATGAGTGAGTTTCTGTACATTTAGAGGCAGGCTCTTCCAGAGACGCCGCCGTGTTTGTCCATGTGGAGTTAGGACTCCATTTAAGATGCCTCAGAAAACGAGTGGACGCTTTTCCCAGACAAATGATCATGACTCTAAAAGCCCTGTTTGTACAGGCCATTATGGATGAGCTTCTGAAAGGTGGGGGTGGGAGTGTAGCTTCCTGCTCATGACGCAGTAATCATCTTAATGTTGGAGCTCTGACTCGATCCAGCTTCTCTGGAGGTTGGGCTGTTAACCAGAGAGTCTTTTTTTTTTTAATTCCAAGTGGTAGACTCCTCATGTTGCACCAACAAAATGATTCAAAAACATTTACAATAAAACTACAGCTCTGCCTGTCTTGTCTGCTTTGAAACACAATAATCCAGATTAGACCTGTCACAATAAATAAATAAATTAATCACATGATAAATGAAAATTATCAACCTCGTTTTGATTTATCAGCTTTATCGTTTCTTCGTGTCTCTCTCTTTCTACTGAAGACACAGGATGACAAAAGGCTCAACTCTGGTGTTCTTCACTGACCCCTCCCTTTCTCTTTTCTCTTTAAAATCGGTTTTAATTGTCCAAAATCACATTTTTTTATTTTTAAAAGCAGCTAAGCTAAGAAGCTAAGCTTCGTGCTAAGCTAACAGGCCGACCTCGGGGAAAAATCTGGAAAAACTCCATCTTGTCGAAGCTCCAAAATTCACTGTTAAAACCTGTGTCTTCGTGTAAAAAATTTGTTTTTCTCTGCAAAAAGAAACCAAATTTGTTTACTGATTTTTTTTTATTTTATAAAGTCCCTGTTTACACGGCGCATATTTTGAGTGGAACCGCTACTTTCTCTTTGCGTCTTTGCTTATCGTTGACACGAGTTCACTGGCCCCCCTCTTTGCATCCGATACTTTTCTGATCTACCTCTCAAGGTGGAACTTTTTCGCAGACCCCCCGTTGATAATGTAAACATCTCCTGCTGATCTTTTGTGTCAACCACATGCGCGCAGCATGCACGCGCGGACAGTGGGCATGCGGGCATTTCACGTGTGACACTGCAAAATATAACAGTTTAACAATAATAAACAGTATTTATGTTGGCGTGGGAGATGTTTAATTTATCTGAACTATCTATCTGGACTCGTTACGTTTTTTAAACCGTGCGTAACGTGCTGTGAAAATGAAGACACCAGGTTTATTTTTTATTTATTTATTTATTCAGCACCACAAAGTTTACAACACAAACACTGAGAATTAAACTGAACACTATTAAAACACGTGAACCAAACTGTAACTACGTTTATGAACTGGTAGCCTGGTTTAAACCAGACCCTTGTCCTTCACTTCGCTTTGGACTAGGGTCTGGCATCTCTGCCATAGAAAACGATTTCTCCTGGAGATTTTTGAATGGACCAATCAGAGAACAGGAGGCAGAGTTTTGTTAGTTTAGCCTGGCGAGGTCCAGGCTATCAGATAAATTGCTCAGAAACCACTCGGTGGATATTTTTTCTGCCACCAGTGTGTAATTATATGTCTTTAATTTACTGACTGTTGGCCTAGATGAAACATTTGAGATAAAATTCGATTTTTTATCATTTATTTTCGTAGCGCACCCGAGGCTGTTTGGAAAATGTCAAAACGAAACTATCTTGTTGCTGCGTTCATCTGTGACCATCTGCTCATGTTCGTGCTGCTGTTTATAATGATGTTTTTCTACTACATTAGGGCTTAGTGTATTACTAGCTGATGTGATGTCTCTCTTAGTTAATCCTAGATGTTATTATTGTATTTCTCTTGCATTTGTTGTTGGATGTAACTGGGACCCTGTGTACATAATCTCGTTTTCAACACATGTACTACATGCGGTGCAAATGACAATAAATTCTCTCTGACTCTGACTCTGACTTTAATATCCAGCAGATTTGACCATTTCGTGAATTGATTTAGGAACTGTTAAGCTCAGGAACACTTCTGATATAACGTCAGCTATGAAATATATTTTTTCTCCGCAGAGAAATAATAGTTTTTTACCTTGTTTTGATGAAAATTCGTTCGTGGCGGCAGCCATTTTGAATGACGACGTCAGTCGACATCGTTCAAAACTCCGCCTTCTGCTCTCTGATTGCTCAGGAACACTTCTGATATAACGTCAGCTATGAAATATATTTTTTCTCAGCAGAGAAATAATAGTTTTTTACCTTGTTTTATTGAAAATTCCTTCGTGGCGGCAGCCATTTTGAATGACGACGTCAGTCGACGTCGTTCAAAACTCCGCCTTCTGCTCTCTGATTGGTCCGGTCAAAAATCGGCCGGAGAAATCGTTGTCTATGGGAGGAATCCCAGACTGTGCAGTGAAGGGAAATGAGAATTGAGCGGAGCTGTGCAGGAAGGCGAGGGCCAGGCTAATGAACTGGACTCTTGCTGTGGTTTCATCTGGACCCATCAGAACCGGTCTGCCTGTTGGAACGACAGCTTCTCCACCTGGCAGAAATAAATAAATAAATAAATAAAAACTCCGTTGTTGTCTGATCAAATTAAACACAAGCAAACATTATATTAAGAACGTTGATTTACCTGCTGTAAGTCGGCTGTTTATCACGGAGTAAAGTCCGACATCATCCTCATGGACTTGGTTCAGGTCCTCTCAGCAACTGGTGTGCAGCTTGTTAGATGAAGAGAGTCCCACTTGGTGTCAAATCTGTCGACTGTTATCCAAAATCCAGCTTTAACTTGTTAAGTTGTTGTTAGCTCAACGCTTTAGCACAACAGAAAGCAGCAGTCTGTCAGCAGAGTGACGCAGCATGCATGCTCAAAAGGTGAAGGTTCAGCAGCACGCATGCGTAGTGGGTGAAGGTGAGGGGGACATGAGGGAGGGGGGAGATTTGAGCGGATCTGTGTCAACGCAAAACTTTTCATCTAATTAACATGCCCAAAACATCCGTTTCCCCCCACAGTGTCCGTGTAAACGGGGCCTAAAAGCTTTGTGTGAAAAATGCTATGCTAAAGAGCTCAAACTACACAGAGCGTCCGCCATTTTGAGAACCGAATAAAGGAAGGAGAGACAGCCCACGTCACGTCAAGGGGTCTCCCTCCCATTTTACTTAGAGACACGCTGCTCGCTCCCTCGCTATCCATCCTTCTGTTCAGTTTTATACTACCATCCAGTGGTCAAAAAAGGTACTTCACCCAAAGCGAATTAACCAGCATTTCTTCTTAAATTTGACAATAATGACTAATTATTGTAAAATTTCAAACAATATTATTGTTTATCACAATAATTTCTGAGACAATTACCGTATTTTCCGGAATATAGGTCGCACCCGAATATAGGTCACACCTACGTCAAAATGTGGACCGTGTTTAGCTCTGCTGCAAATGTCTGCCACAGGAGCGCACAGTAAGGCTTTTAAGAAGATTAACACTTAAAAACAATTATTTGTTTGATAAAAATTATAGCAAATATGTGTCTGAGCTGAACTTTTCTTTAATAAATGAATAATTTTAGCAGGATAAACACCTAAAAAATATATTTGTTAGCTGACATTATTGTAAGAGTGTGTCTCAGTTTAATTTTTGTTAATAAATGATTACAAATCAGCTTATTTTATAAAACATAAATAGGTTGCACCTGAATATAG